>JAVHZZ010000005.1:162500-280000 GCA_036250195.1 Mixophyes australis | reverse complement strand
TACATAGAATGTACTACAGGAAAACAGGAAGCTCTGGCAGTATTGCCAACGTCTCGCCACGAGAGCAGCAGTGTTTGCACCAGAATCTGTTCCATCCCATGTAGTGGGTGTGGTCACATCTTACAGGGGAGGGGCATGACTAACTTCCTATAATGCACACCCCCCTCCCCCCCAATATCAGCACATTTCTCCTCTTACCCCGTTAGCAGCGAGACAGATACATGAGACAGCGGTAGTATTCCTGGCTTCCCAGGTCTCCCGGGATCTGCGACATTTACCTGTGATCTACTAGATCTACAGGGATCACGTCACATTTGCCCACACTGCATCTTTCCAAGTGTCTCCTCACTGTTGCTCATCAGTGGTGATAGCAAAACAACAAGAAAATGCTGAACACAAACTGTCACTCACCCAATTGAGACTGGGCTCTCGACTAAACTCGTGACTTCGTGCTGCGCTGAAATCATAGTCTGGCCTGAAAGATTCGTTCAGAGTTGCAATCAGATAAAAGAGAGTTTTCCGGCTGCATTTATCACTCAGCGGTCCTTCTTCATCTGCTCCAAGGCTCTTTCCCAGCCTGAAAAAAAAACAGAGTGTGAGTGCCCCTTTATATGTACCTCTCAATGCTCCTCAACTCCATGCCTTCCAGTACATAATCAGGCCTCCCCGTACCTAGTCTACCAGAGCCCTCTCCACCCATATCACCAAGCCTTCCAGTACATAATCAGGCCTCCCCGTACCTAGTCTACCAGAGCCCTCTCCACCCATATCACCAAGCCTTCCAGTACATAATCAGGCCTCCCCGTACCTAGTCTACCAGAGCCCTCTCCATCCTCCTCCACCCATATCACCCTTCTTATCATCAAGCCTCCCCGTACCTAGTCTACCAGAGCCCTCTCCACCCATATCACCAAGCCTTCCAGTACATAATCAGGCCTCCCCGTACCTAGTCTACCAGAGCCCTCTCCATCCTCCTCCACCCATATCACCCTTCTTATCATCAAGCCTCCCCGTACCTAGTCTACCAGAGCCCTCTCCACCCATATCACCAAGCCTTCCAGTACATAATCAAGCCTCCCCGTACCTAGTCTACCAGAGCCCTCTCCACCCATATCACCAAACCTTCCAGTACATAATCAGGCCTCCCCGTACCTAGTCTACCAGAGCCCTCTCCACCCATATCACCAAGCCTTCCACTACATAATCAAGCCTCCCCGTACCTAGTCTACCAGAGCCCTCTCCATCCTCCTCCACCCATATCACCCTCTATCACCAAGCCTTCCAGTACATAATCAGGCCTCCCCATCTCCAGGCTGACCATCCCTCTGTTGACCATTATATAAGCAAGAAGAGCATTTTTCCTAAGGCTTTTGAACCCATGGTGGTTAATACAATGGCATTGTGTACAGGTCTTATATTACCTGCTGGGACTGACCCCACCAGTTTGGGGAGGAGACAGCGCTTCCAGGACATGCGGTTGCCCCTCCTGGCAGAACTGCTTAAACATGTGTTTGTCATCGCCAGCCATTTTACAGGAGTAGCTCTCTATCCTGAAAAAACATACATGTAGACAGACGTATTTATCATATATGAACACATTACAGCAGGTCTCTACAGGTAGAAGCGCCTTATTGAATCCCAGTAGATAGCATAGAATCCAGCAGTGTAGTCGGGGGACGGAGAGGACAGAGATGGGGAAGAATTAAATCCTCCAGTTTAACGTTACATACAGTATATACATAGCAAATGCTTTGCTCCAAAGAGTTAGAGAAATCCATTTCCCTCATGTCAAAGGCCAATTAACAAGAATGAAGGATAGAGCATCACAATTATTAATTAGGGTAGGGTTGGACCAAACAACTAGTGTAGGAGATGCATATTAGATGCACTCTACATGTAATACAGCAGGAGAGCAGTCATGCTGTGTGTAGGTGTAATACAAACAAGGCTAGGTGCACACTCAGAAGTTTTCAAATGATACGGTATCATTTGCAGTTTTACAAATGACTGATCAGTCTGCAGATTCACGCGTACACACTATAAGCAATTACCTTCAGATCTGTGCTTATAGCCATTGGCTGCTAGCAACAGTTGTGTGGGTGTGGAAACGATGTGTGTGGCTCATCCGGCATTTAGTGAGGGACCTGATACTCTGTGCTGTGCCATCATGTTCTGTTCTTGTGATGTTATTAACATTTGTCTAGCTCTGGTATAGCCGAGTGCTATGTGCTTTTCCAGGGACCTTCACACCTCTCCGATAACCTCCCTCATTGACTGCATCCCTGGGACGAAGCCTTGTTAACCTATTCACTGCTGACCGGCTTTCTTGCATGTTCTGTTAATGTTTGAGCTGGGATTAGCGGAGACGATGCTGCAGGGGGACCCTGGAGAGGCGCAGCCCAGTAGCACCATCTGTATGCTGTGGGTTCAGTCTGCTATGTGTGTTCAGAAGCTGTATGACCCTATGCTTGATCTCAACACTGGAGCCATTTGTCACACACATAATGACAGAGCACAGGGACAGTGACATACAGCAAGATCCATGACGTAACACTGCACAGAAATACCGATGACAGCCCAGCACTAAGGACTATGAAATGCGACTGAGGGAAGCTCTGAAAGGGGTAAAGTCCTAACTCAGGAGGGTCCCTGCCGGGGTGATTAATGCGGCATTCAGGAAATCAGTTTGTAACATGAGTCTAGGAACAGTGCAGGGAGATGACAGCAGACACATATTATAATGTGACCTGTCACACTGAGATCCTCTATTGGCGACAGTCCATACATACTGCAGGATCGGAAGGCGATTGGTCGGAAAATATTAAACAGTACGACCAATCTAATGAAACAATGATTGGCACTTTGGGACGACTTTAGTACATAGTGTAAGTTTACTCATTCACACAATATCTGACCCAACGGCTGGATGTCGGCTAATTGGAGATTTTTCATGCAATCACTGGGTCAGTGTGTACCTAGCATAACTCCAAACAGATAATGGTCTGTAAGGAATGACATTTAGAAGATTTGTATAGATACGCCACCTAGTGAATTGCAGACTTCAACTAAATATGGGGATAAAGACAGTTTAGAAATATGACATATTTAGGGGTACAGACAAGAACAATCAGTCCCAGCAGACATATTCTTGCAGGTAATAGTGATCAGCAATATGACAATAAACCAGTTATGTTTATTATCAGAGTACAAAAGGATAATCAGTGTAATGCTGCAAGGGCTTGTATGTGTCCAATAACACCAACTTCATAGGTGACCTCCTGTCACAATACAACGCTGTGTTTGTAGCAGTGTAAATATAGGAGGAACATTTTCACGGAGTTCATCTGGGGGACACTACGACCATGGGTTGTATGAGGGCAGCTAGGAGCTGGCAATCAAACAGTTATTTGTAGAACCTACAGACAGACCCTTCCCTCTGCATCTTTAGGGTATTTATAAAGCCCCAAGGAAGGGTAAGACAATCGAGAAAAGAGCAGAAGGGAGGGAACGCAGTGTCCCCCAGATGGACTCCGAGAAAAGGATTTATCGCAAGTATAAAAATCTTTCTCTCTCATACTATCTGGGGGGACAAAAGCAGCCCCCTAATGGAGGGACCGATCGGATAGTCCTGCTCGCAAAACACTGCGGCCAAAACTGGCATCTGAGGACACAAAAACATCACTCTTAAGTAATGAAAAAATAATATAAATGAAAATAAAAGAAATTTCTCTAAGTCTGTAAGAAAATGCTCAAAGTACACTAAGAATGCAGAGAGGCAGAGTCTGTAGGTTACACACAAATAATTAACTGTTTGAGTGCCAACAACCCATGGAAGCAGGGTCCCCCAGATAAGATGAAAGAGAATGGAGGATTTTTATACTTTATACTTGCGATAAATCCTAACAACTAACACTTATAGTACATTCACATTGGGGGGGGGGGGGGGGGGGGGGGGGACAGATGTCAAAGAGAAGAGAACCAGAGGAGCATCATTAAGTAATGACATTTCCTGCGGTGACCCAGTTATGTACCTGCCTATGATGTGAGAATCCCCAGTTTCTACACACAGTTGGGAGTTCACAGCCTCAAAAAGAGAATTTTCCAGCAGTTTCATCTCAGTGTTTCCAAAAACAGCAAAGTCTGAAACACAAGCAAGAGACAAGTAAATAGTATAACACCGTAATGTACCCACCAAGATCATGCAGCAGATTCCTCCTGGGATAGGGCCGACTATAAACAGTTACCCTGTGGGCCAGTCTGCAAAATTACTCACCACTGATTTTTTTTGCACTAAATATTATATTTGGAATTTTGTAGTAGTTTAATTTTAATAAAAGTGAATAATCTTGTTGTCACCCGTAATATAATGTATCCCACCTTATAAAGCGCCTTGCGCTGACCAGCTAGATCTCACGAGGAACTCATACGCTATGAAAACATTACATAATAGCTGCCAGGCATCTGGTTACTTAGCGCATGTGCAGATCTAATGTCCAATGTGAAGAAAAGATCCAGCTGGTGCCTATTAGGGCATATATGATAATACACATAATTACATGCCCTTTTTATATTTCAGGACATAAATAAGTCATCTAATCCACAAGCCCAATAATGTAAACATTGCAATCTCATAGGCTGGAAGGGGGGTGGGTGCATTTAGGCCTCACACCCCCACTCCACCACCATTTAATCTGGGATATAAAAACAACAATGTACCTGATGGGGGGGGGGGGGGCACTTTAGGAAAATATCATCTTAGGTGGTTATGTGGCTTTAAGACCAAACATTTCTACTTTATTCCAGAATTCTTAGGTTTTGTACTGCAATATTTTTGGAGGACTAATTTTATTTATTTGAAGACTATTGTAGTTATGTGCGTCTTCATGTCTTCTCTGCTATCCAGCAGGTGTGGGGTGTTTTCTGTAAATGACTGACAGTTACCTGCACTGAAGAGTGTTACATTCTGACATGTGTCACTGCCACCTGATGGCAGTAACATGTACTGCAGGGATTATCACTATTACACTGGGACACACAGCTGAATTGATAAAATGGGGAGAATTCAATTCTGAGCAAATTTATTTTTCCGCCTCATAACTTGACATGTTTTCTTGCACTATGCTTTATCCCGCCGCGGAGCAAAAACAAAACAAACAAATTCAGGTGACTTTATTACAGATTGTAACGATCCTGCACTCACCTGCGTAACGTATCTGTGACAAAGGGTTAATCAAAAACAACCACCTGGTCTGTTGAAAATGATTATAACGTCCGTGTCTATGCCACACACTAACTTCTCCTTACCAATTATACCACCACCAAGGTATTTGTGTGAAGAGCTGACACTCTTACTCAGGAAACCTTCAGTTCTCCCATTAAACTAATCTATCACAATTTCCTTTCATTAGTTAACATAAACCAAATGATCTCATCTATTTCAACTATGTAGTGTTCTAAAACCAATCTGTCTGACGTGTGACTTCATAAGAACACAGAGACCCGAGTGTAATTTAATATGGAAAATAAATCCACAATGCTTAAGATAAACACAATTAACAAAATGACAAACATAATACAATCGTTTCTTGTAAAATAAAAAAGGAATAAAACAACAAATGATAACTTACAAATGACCAGTTTCTGCCTTGCTGGGAGAGCACAAAATAAAGGGACACTTCTCAATATCACATGCACTCCCAAATACATGTACACATTTATTAAAGGTACAGGACTAACTGTACCGCTAATAAATTTTAAAAATGCTGCAGTTACCCACCACCTCCCTTCCACTGTGTTGTCAGAACTAGAAAGTCTGTGTAAATGCAATTTAGTTGTTTATGACTTCTGTTTAAACACTTTTTAAGTCAGGTTCTGACCCCTGTAAGTAGGATATTTGATAATATATCATGACATTTTTCTGTGTCCTTATTGCCCTTCGTTCACACTTATCTCAGCTGCTCTGGACTCCCTGTTGAGATGTTCTGAGATCCCAGACGTTATTGAGGTAACCTTAAAGAGACATATCAAAGACCTCAGATTTTTTATGTCCCGTGCCATAAATTGGTATTGGGCACTCCTCTGTATCCACATGTCCAGGACTCTCATCCATAAATACATCATGGGGACAACAGAAGAGTTTAGAAACAATCAAAAGGAATATATTAATTTAGATTTAGGTTTTAACTCATAGCTGGATTTACAGCTCCTCTGAGCACTATCAGGCTAATACTTGGACTTAATTCACAAACACATATTTGCAGTTTATAGAACTAGTAATTAGCTTACATATGACACAAACAATAAGGTCCACGCAGAGATTAATAAAATATGTTTCCATAACATGTGCAGAGCTTGTGATATATAACGTTGAGACATTTGAGCAGCATTTTTATATCTAATTGCTTGAGTCATGTCCGCATCTTACCTGTTCCCTAAGAATAAGCAACTTCTCTTCGGCACAACACTTGGATACCAAGCACCCGACACGTATATAAACAACACTTTAGTATTTCTGGCTGGAGTTCAGTCTTTTTCCTGACATCATTTCACAAAGACTCGGCGTACAACACGAGCACAATCTCAGCCACGACATCACTGCGTTAATAAAACCAGATCTCAATAGCACTTTCCTGAGTTAAGGCCAAATCCTGAAAAAAAGGAACAACATGCAGTATTAATCCAGTATGGATACAGTCATATGATTATCATACAGGATCATACATGTATCTGTCCTCAGCTCTGTGAGAAGGGCTCTGCACAACATGATCATGTTACACACACTGAACATAAGCTGCACATATGAAACACAAACGGAATTTATGAACTAAGTTTCCTATAAGTGAATTTCACAGGAGAGGGCCAGACTGAAAGCTATATAGTGGAAGGAGCAGGGTCCCCAGCAGCACAGAATATATCAGATGAGTGATGTGTTAGTGAGGACAGTGCTGCATGTGACAGGGCAGTGACATGATGTGAGGAGGGGAATGGAGGGAACAGGAAGCCACAGACTGAAAGTTATATAGTGGAAGGAGCAGGGTCCCCTGCAGCACAAAGTATATCAGGAGATGAGTGATGTGTTAGTGAGGACAGTGCTGCATGTGACAGGGCAGTGACATGATGTGAGGAGGGGAATGGAGGCAGCAGGAAGCCACAGACTGAAAGTTATATAGTGGAAGGAGCAGGGTCCTCCAGCAGCACAGAGTATATCAGGAGATGAGTGATGAGTTAGTGAGGACAGTGCTGCATGTGACAGGGCAGTGACATGATGTGAGGAGGGGAATGGAGGCAGCAGGAAGCCACAGACTGAGAGTTATATAGTGGAAGGAGCAGGGTCTAACAGCAGCACAGAGTATATCAGGAGATGAGTGATGTGTTAGTGAGGACAGGGCTGCATGTGACAGGGGCAGTGACATGATGTGAGGAGGGGAATGGAGGGAGCAGGAAGTCACAGACTGAGAGCTATATGGCGGAAGGAGCAGGGTCCCCCAGCAGCACAGAGTATATCAGGAGATGAGTGATGTGTTAGTGAGGACAGTGCTGCATGTGACATGATGTGAGGAGGGGAATGGAGGGAGCAGGAAGCCACAGACTGAAAGTTATATAGTGGAAGGAGCAGGGTCCCCAGCAGCACAGAGTATATCAGGAGATGAGTGATGTGTTAGTGAGGACAGTGCTGCATGTGACATGATATGAGGAGGGAAATGGAGGGAGCAGGAAGTCACAGACTGAGAGTTAAATAGTTGAAGGAGCAGGATGCCACTGCAGCACAGAGTATATCGGCAGATACATTTTCTGAAGAAAATAAGTTTCATGCTACTTAAGCCTTTTATCTGAGAGTGACCAACACATATTTTCAGCCTGAATGCAAAGCAGTGGGTTGTTATCATTTGTATCCTGTTAGAGAGATAGGGGAACGATCTGAAAAATTAAACCACAAGTAATTTGAGAATTTACAGATTGATGTAAATTTTGTTAAGTTTAAATTGTGTTCAAATCCAATTTTAGAGAATATATTGCATCCTGATGCTAAACATTAAATGTAATATCTCAGATGTGGTGGTGCCCGATATGGACAGAGGGCTGGACTATCCCCTGCCAACATGTGTAAAAAGAGTTGTATTTTGTATATCATCTGTACTTCTGGATGATCACTACAACCTCAAACTAGTGAAGTTACTAGTGTGTAATGGTCCTTGCAAGGATCCCTTGAGTAAATAAACATCATCGCTTCTAACTTCTAGGGTTCTTACAGTCACTCAGTCAAATGCAGTTAAAAAGGTACAAAGACCTTCAGGTTAACTTCAGTTAGGGATTACTTAAGTTGGGTGGAGTATACAGGGTGGGGGTGGGGGTTTAGTATTAAGGTTATTTTATTTAATTTGTGGATAGTTTTAATGTTTTCACAAATACATAAACAGATTGAAAAATGATGTGTGCTTACAAGTATATCAATGTACGCTCTGCGGGGCAGTGGGTCTCAGGGGGACCGTTACAAGATTTTATGCTTTATGTATGTGTTCTGGTACATCCGACAGGGAGCTGAGAATCCTCTCCTGGAATGTGCGAGGTTTAAACAACAGTGTAAAGCGCTCCCTTGTTATACGTCAAATTAGGAAAAATGATCCTGACATAATTTGTTTATTGGAGACCCATCTGCATGGTGAAAGAACACTCTCCCTTAAAAAGTCATGGGTAGGTGGTGCGTACCACTCCACACACACAACTAATTCTCGAGGGGTTACTGTATTGGTTCATAAGCGTCTTAGTTTCACCCTGGAAAAAATACAGGTGGATGCGATAGGGAGATTTGTCTTAATGAAATCTGTCATTAATTGGGTTCCGGTGCTCCTTCTGGTGGTGTATATACCCCCTCCGTATAATAGTGACGTTTAAAAAAAAATGTGGTGAGTTTATGGCAATGTCTCCAGAGATTCCTACCATATGTATAGGGGACTTTAACAATGTGATGAATAAATCTTTAGATAGATGGCGGGAACAAAATCTTGCAGTCAGTGACTCTGTGTCGGCCTTTGCTGCCCTGGTAGGGGAGTTGGGCTTGGTTGATGTCTGGCGCTTAAGATATCCAGAAGAGGTGCAATTCTCCGGTTTTTCTACATCATATGATGCATTCTCTAGGATTGATATGGCTTTGTTGTCGCATTCTCTGGTGCCGGCGGTACGGGGGGGTGGAATACAAGGCTAGAGGAATTTCTGATCACTCGCCTCTTCTTCTGAATATTGACTTTGCTATTGTTAGAGGTCAGTCCTTTTGGAAGTTGAACCCCTTTTGGCTCTCCTTGATGGGTACAGGGGCAACATTGGTGACTCAGTGGGAAGGGTTTTTCATGGATAACTCTGGTACAGCACGACCCCCCATGGTGTGGGACACTTTTAAAGCTTTTCTGAGGGTGACATTAATTGCCAGTGTGGCGGAAATAAAAAAGTCGTCTAGGCATAAAGAAAAAGAATTAGAGGAGACATGCAAATTATTAGAAAGGCGATATATAAAGGGTAGGACTGAGGCCTCAGAGGGAGTGGGTAAACGTAAGTTTCTTTTCTCTAAACATGTGCAGTATGCTGAGGGAGACAGAAATGGCAGTTTCTTGGCATACCTGGCGAGGGTGGAGAGGGCTAATGCGGCTGCTCCAGTTATTTGTGATGGAAGCGGTGCTAAGATATTCCTGATGCCTGATATTGTTGAGGTTTTTTACAAATATTACTCTAGTCCATATAAGTCACAGGTTAAATATGATTTGGCCACCTTACAAGTATACTTGGATGCTATTATTCTTCCCACACTCTCTGCGGCTAGTAGGGAGTATTTACTGAAGAAGAGATTGATATGGCCATTATGTCATTCCCAAATGGAAAGGCGCCTGGAATAGATTGCATACCCATTGAAATATATAAAAAACATCGATCCTTTTTTGTAGCTAAATTGTTGGGAACACTCGGCGAGCTGTGTGAGGCCAACACCCTCTCCCCCTCCATGGCGGAGGCAGTGGTGGTGGCGATACCTAAATCAGGTAAAGATCCATTGTACCCAGAGTCATATCGCCCGATCTCACTCCTGACGTGTGATATAAAGATCTTGGCTAAACTGCTGGCACTGAGGCTAAATAGAGAGGTGTTGGAATTGATTCACCCGGATGAGACTGGGTTCATGCCGGGCAAGTCCACATCTTTTAACCTTAGGAGGTTATATACCCTCCTACAGGTGCGGTCGCCTCCTGAGGAGAGCGAAGTGGTGGTATCCCTTGACGCGGCTAAGGCGTTCGACTCGGTGGAGTGGCCATACCTGTGGGAGGTGTTATCCCGTTTCGGGGTGGGTTCCAATTTCATAAAATGGGTTAAATTACTTTATTCACATCCTGTAGCTCGGGTATGTGTAAACAGCCACATTTCCCAGCCATTTCAATTGGAAAGGGGCACTAGACAGGGATACCCATTGTCTCCTGCTTTGTTCGCACTAGCAATAGAGCCACTGACCTGCCTTATTCGTAACAATAAAGATATTAAGGGACTTCAATCAGAGCATAGGGAGGATAAGGTGGCGTTATATGCTGATGATATGCTGCTGTTTCTTGCTGACCATAAAGAGTCTCTGGGTACTCTCCTGAGGGTGGTTGATTGTTTTGGGTTATTCTCCGGTCTGAAAATTAATTGGGATAAGTCCAGTGTGTTCCCAGTGGGTTGGAAATGTCCAGTTACTCCAATAAAAGATCTCCAACTGAGGTGGACACCAAAATTTAAGTACCTGGGATTGTGGATCACTAACACCCCCTCAGAATTTATGGAACTAAATTTACAGCCTCAGGTTGAGGAAACTCCCTCTTTCTGTGTCTGGCAGAATAAACTTAATCAAGATGGTGGTGCAGCCAAGGTTTTTATATACTTCAGCAATCACATATATATATCCCACCCTCTTTCTTTCGTAGTGTTGACCGTTATTATCTCTGGTCTGGGGAGGGCCAAGGTTAAGCTCAGCTCGTTGTGTAGGTCCAGGGCTAGTGGTGGTCTTGCGTTTCCTAATTTAAAATTGTACTATATTGCCTCTCAACTGACTCACCTTAAGGCATAGATTTCTGATCCGGGATACCAGGATCTACACTGGATATTAGTTTATCAATTTAATGCCAATCATACGCCTTTGCAGTCACCGTTGTCCGGGCGGCTCGGCCCACAGGCTTCTCCGCTCCTGATTCAGGCAATTAAGATATGGACAGTCAGTAATAAAATGGTGGGATTCACAGATATAGATCCATGTACTCCTATTTGGGGGACGAGGAGATTGAGGGAGTTGGACACAGTGGTGGGGTCCAGGCGGTGGTCCCGGTATGGTGTGGTGTGGTGGCTGTAGGTCAACTATATGAAGTAAATGTTCTTAAATCTTTTGAACAGTTGTCCAGGGAATTTTCTGTTCCTAGAACAATGTTCTTTTCCTACCTCCAACTGAGACATGCCATGTACACACAATTCAAAGGGGAGCCACCAGTGGTTGCCATAGCCTCACTGAGAAAGCAGTTACAGGCTTTGAGTAACAAGGGTGTGATTTCCTGTATGTACTCCTGTCTTTTGCATGAATCCACAGTAAATGACTTGAATGACCTGAGAAATCAATGGGAAATAGATATTGGTCCCTTAACAGACAAAGATTGGGGGATGGTCATGGATAGCACTAGTGGTTACACAGCATCATTAAAATTCCAGCAAATACAGGTGTTCATTCGGCATAGGGCCTACTTGACTCCTATTAAGTTGGCTAAGTTCCGCCCTGATAGCACTTCTAATTGTCCAAAGTGTAACTCGGAAAATGGCAATTTCTGGCATCTCATTTGGGAATGCCCTTGTGTACAAACCTTCTGGCGAAGAGTCATACAATGTGTTCAAAAAACGTGAATTGAAGTCCCACTTAGGTCATCGGCCACCTGTTTATTTGGGCTCCGTCTGAAGGGAAAGGTCAACAAGCTGACAAAAATGTATATTTCCCAGTTGTTTATGGTGGCTAAGGTTAGCATAGCCCGCTTATGGTTAGCCTCGGCGAGTCCCACAATTAAGAGTTGGAAAATCCTGGTTAACGCCACTATAGGGCACGACAGATTTGTTTACACGAGCAGGCAGGCATTGTCAAAGTTTGAGAATATATGGTATAGGTGGGTGGAGTCTCCATTTTATTTTGTATCCCCGAGTCATGATGTCCCGAATACATGAGGGTCTGGTTCCCCTGGATTACATAACAATAATAAAGTCCATAGTAAAAAGTAGAGCCCCGTCTCTGCAGAGTACGTATGCAAGAGCATTTACGATGTACATTCCTGATTGAGTATTGTACAAATGTTATCATTATGCGATACTGGTGTCTTACAATTTAGCTGATATTTTGTATTTAATATTGGCATATCTGCGACTATTTTCTTTTTTCTGTATTTGTTTGTTTTTGTTTTGTTGTTGGTATGTATGTACCTTGAAAATTTCCAATAAAAATACTGGATTTAAAAAAAAAAAAAAAAGGTACAAAGACACTGCACTCTGGTGAGCTGGGGAACACTAACAGGGCTATAAAAGTACATGTTGTTATACTCCACATTTTGTAAGAAATGAGGAACAGACTGGTTAAGGTTTCAACACAAGACATCATTACAAGACACATTTCTACTTCCAGCACATGGAAACACCCCGGGCGCTACACTGAGCGGGCAGGGCTACACCCAGGGCGCTACACTGAGCGGGCAGGGCTACACCCAGGGCGCTACACCGAGGGGGCAGGGCGACACCCTGGGCGCTACACCGAGGAGGCAGGGGGACACCCCCCACACTACACAGAGGGGGCAGGGGGACACCCTCCACACTACACAGAGGGGGCAGGGGGACACCCTCCACGCTACACTGAGGAGGCAGGGGGACACCCTGGGCGCTACACCGAGGGGGCAGGGGGACACCCCCCACACTACACAGAGGGGGCAGGGGGACACCCCCCACGCTACACAGAGGGGGCAGGGGGACACCCCCGGCGCTACACCGAGGGGGCAGGGGGACACCCCCCACACTACAACGAGGGGGCAGGGGGACACCCCCTGGCGTAACACCGAGGAGGCAGGGGGACACCCCGGGCGCTATAACGAGTGGGCAGGGCGACACCCCCGGTATTATATGGAGGGGGCAGGGGGACAGCCCCGGTATTATAGGGTGGGGGCAGGGGGACAGCTCCGGTATTATAGGGAGGGGGCAGGGGGACACCCCGGGCGCTACACCGAGGAGGCAGGGGGACACCCCCCACACTACACAGAGGGGGCAGGGGGACACCCTCCACACTACACTGAGGAGGCAGGGGGACACCCCCCACGCTACACAGAGGGGGCAGGGGGACACCCTGGGCGCTACACCGAGGGGGCAGGGGGACACCCCCCACACTACACAGAGGGGGCAGGGGGACACCCCCCACGCTACACAGAGGGGGCAGGGGGACACCCCCGGCGCTACACCGAGGGGGCAGGGGGACACCCCCCACACTACAACGAGGGGGCAGGGGGACACCCCCTGGCGTAACACCGAGGAGGCAGGGGGACACCCCGGGCGCTATAACGAGTGGGCAGGGCGACACCCCCGGTATTATATGGAGGGGGCAGGGGGACAGCCCCGGTATTATAGGGTGGGGGCAGGGGGACAGCTCCGGTATTATAGGGAGGGGGCAGGGGGACACCACCGCAGCTACAGGGAGGGGGCAGGGGGACAGCCCCGGTATTATAGGGAGGGGGCAGGGGGACAGCCCCGGTATTGTAGGGAGGGGGCAGGGGGACAGCCCCGGTATTATAGGGAGGGGGCAGGGGGACAGCCCCGGTATTGTAGGGAGGGGGCAGGGGGACAGCCCCGGTATTATAGGGAGGGGGCAGGGGGACAGCCCCGGTATTATAGGGAGGGGGCAGGGGGACAGCCCCGGTATTATAGGGAGGGGGCAGTAGGACAGCCCCGGTATTTTAGGGAGGGGGCAGGGGGACAGCCCCGGTATTTTAGGGAGGGGGCAGGGGGACAGCCCCGGTATTTTAGGGAGGGGGCAGGGGGACAGCCCCGGTATTTTAGGGAGGGGGCAGGGGGACAGCCCCGGTATTATAGGGAGGGGGCAGGGGGACAGCCCCGGTATTATAGGGAGGGGGCAGGGGGACAGCCCCGGTATTATAGGGAGGGGGCAGGGGGACACCCCCGCAGCTACAGGGAGGGGGCAGGGGGACAGCCCCGGTATTATAGAGAGGGGGCAGGGGGACAGCCCCGGTATTATAGGGAGGGGGCAGGGGGACAGCTCCGGTATTATATGGAGTGGGCAGGGCGACACCCCCGCAGCTACAGGGAGGGGGCAGGGGGACAGCCCCGGTATTATATGGAGTGGGCAGGGGGACAGCCCCGGTATTGTAGGGAGGGGGCAGGGGGACAGCCCCGGTATTGTAGGGAGGGGGCAGGGGGACACCCCCGCAGCTACAGGGAGGGGGCAGGGGGACAGCCCCGGTATTATAGAGAGGGGGCAGGGGGACAGCCCCGGTATTGTAGGGAGGGGGCAGGGGGACAGCTCCGGTATTATATGGAGTGGGCAGGGCGACACCCCCGCAGCTACAGGGAGGGGGCAGGGGGACACCCCCGGTATTATATGGAGTGGGCAGGGGGACAGCCCCGGTATTGTAGGGAGGGGGCAGGGGGACAGCCCCGGTATTGTAGGGAGGGGGCAGGGGGACAGCCCCGGTATTATAGGGAGGGGGCAGGGGGACAGCCCCGGTATTATAGGGAGGGGGCAGGGGGACAGCCCCGGTATTATAGGGAGGGGGCAGGGGGACAGCCCCGGTATTGTAGGGAGGGGGCAGGGGGACACCCCCGCAGCTACAGGGAGGGGGCAGGGGGACAGCCCCGGTATTATAGGGAGGGGGCAGGGGGGCGAGGGGACACCCCCGCAGACACAAGGAGGGGACGGGTGATATCCGGGTACACACAGTAATTCCGGGTGACATTATTACACTACAGCTGTGTACAGAGGACATTATATAACATACCTGAGCGGCGATGTTATTTCCGTGATATCACTGGTGTGATGACGTCACTTCCGGCTGCTCGTTATAAACAGTCTGAGCTCGGGCGGTTCTGTCACGTGACGTCATCACAGAGCGCCCGCTGGTTGGCTGCCCGTCAGCGGGGGGCGGGGCCGGTTCTACCTGACAGTTATATTACCGCGAGCTCCGGTATAATGTTATATCTTCATATTATACCCTGTGTACCTGTATTATATCATTATACCCATTATATTATATCATTATATTATACCCTGTGTACCTGTATTATATCATTATACCCATTATATTATATCATTATATTATACCCTGTGTACCTGCATTATATCATTATACCCTATATATACCCCATTATATTATATCATTATATTATACCCTGTCTACCTGTATTATATCATTATACCCCATTATATTATATCATTATATTATACCCTGTGTACCTGTATTATATCATTATACCCTATATATACCCCATTATATTATATCATCATATTATACCCTGTGTACCTGTATTATATCATTATACCCCATTATATTATATCATTATATTATACCCTGTGTACCTGCATTATATCATTATACCCTATATATACCCCATTATATTATATCATCATATACAACCCTGTGTACCTGTATTATATCATTATACCCTATATATATCCCATTATATTATATCATTATATTATACCCTTTGTACCTGTATTATATCATTATACCCCATTATATTATATCTTCATATTATACCCTGTGTACCTGCATTATATCATTATACCCTATATATACCCCATTATATTATATCATCATATTATACCCTGTGTACCTGCATTATATCATTATGCCCCATTATATTATATACTATAAACCTACATTATATTATATCATTATACCCCATTATATTATATACTATAAACCTACATTATATCATTATATTACATACTATAAACCTACATTATATCATTATATATACCCCATTATATTATATACTATAAACCTACATTATATTATATCATTATACCCCATTATATCATTATATTATATACTATAAACCTACATTATATTATATCATTATACCTTATATATACCCCATTATTTTTTATCATTATACCCCATTATATACTATAAACCTACATTATATTATATCTTATACCCTATATGCCTCCATTACATTATAGCTTATATTATATCATTATACACTATATATACACCCCCTTTATCTCATATATTTCATAATGGTAAGTAGTCATTTCCAGCACGGCTGCGCTCTTGCAGTGATATAGACTGCAACCCGTATGGAGAGCACGGTAGGTGCTGTCTGTGGCGTCGGGACAGAGGGGAAATGGGGAAAGTTCAGGCTGTGGGTAGAAGTGATGACGTCCAGAAGTATGTGGTGAAGAGAGAGTGTCGGTCCAGTGCTGTCTGGGCTGCTTGTTCTCACTGTCCCTCTTCTTCAGCACAGGCGCCCGGACGATTGTTGCCTGACATGGATCATTATTGCCGGGCAAATGCGAGTTTCCAGACTCCCTTCTTGTTAATGCCTTATGTGGTACCATGTTTTTAAATAGATTATTTTTTTTGCTCTAGTGAGGTTTATGTTTGAGCTGTCAGTGTAGACATATTGAAAAGAAAAAGTCTCTTGTAACGGGGCACTCATAGGGGCATATTCAATTGTTTGAATTCCCCGCAGCGTTAAAAGTATCACCCTTCTTACGGTAATACTAAGCCGGATTCAGCTCACAGCTCCCTGAGCCACAAGCTGAAATCCAGCGTGAAAGGTACTGTAATGACCGTAATAGTGCGCGCACCACATTACTTTTCAGTGGAACGCTACCAATTGAATATGCCAGATAAACTCACAATAACTTTCAATTTGCTTTTATTAAAATCCAAAATACTTTATTTCATTGATTAAAATCATATTTCAACTGCCACGTGTTGAAATCAATAGATGGTGAAATATTAACACATAGTGAGCGATAGGGAATATGCAGAGTGTGTGTGTGCAAATATTGCTATTGCAACAATAAAGGGAGACTCCCTTGGTTGAAAAGCCTAATATTCCCTAATTTCTTCTGCACTTCGCAGTATTAAACCATATCTTTAGTTTATACCGTTTATATAAAACCCAATATCCCAAAATATTGTTTGGAGTGAATGTTTATTAGCATTTGTGATCGGCAAACAGGTAATTTGTAATATAATGGGGCAGGGACTGATGTTAGTTCTCTGTGCAGAGCTGCAGAATTAGTGGCGCTGTATAAATAGCTGCTGCTAATCATAATAACTGTGGCTTAGTGGTTAGTACTTCTGCCTCACAGCACTGGGGTCATGAGTTCAATGTCTAACCATGGTCTTATCTGTGTGGAGTTTGTATGTTCTCTCTGTGCTTGTGTGGGTTTCCTCCGGGTGCTCTGGTTTCCTCACACACTCCAAAAAAAACACCATACTGGTAGGTTAATTGGCTGCTATCAAAATTGACCCTAGTCTCTCTCTCTATCTCTGTCTGTGTGTGTGTGTTAGGGAATTTAAACTGTAAGCTCCAATGGGGCAGGGTGAGTGAGTGCTCTGTCCAGCTCTGTGGAGTTAGTAGTGCTGTATAAATAGCTGCTGCTTATGATGATGATAACCGATAACCACACTACTACACATTTAACCATAAACAATCGGATTACTGTTCAATGGAAATGTTACATATTGATTAGTAACAATATCAGTTGTCTTCTTTTTCTTTTGATAAGTGTCATTTCAATCTTCCAGATAGAAATCCATGTCAGCAGCATCTCTCACTGTCAGAGGGGACACTCTCTATCACGCTCAATAAGTTAAACTGATCCAGGCAGTAAATCTCAAAGCCAAGGGCTAACAGACTATTCCTATACCCTCTAGCCAATCCAGAATCTGCCCTGCAAATCAACCCAGAGACCCCGATTCATCAGTTCTGTGTTATATCTATACAGTGCCGGATCCAGGGGAGGGGGGCGATCGGGGCGATCGCCCCCCCCCCCCCCTAGCAGTGGCTTGCTGCTGACAGCTACACACTGTGCAGGTCCGTTCAGCAGTTCTGTGTTATATCTATAGTAGCTGCTGCTCTCACTCTCCCGTTTCAACCTCAGTTTACAATAAGTATCAGTTTTGTTATTCTCCTATGTATGGATTAGTAATTAATTATGTGAATACAGCACCAACCTAAAATCCTACTCAAAGGGTTAATCTTTCAAGAATACACAGCTGTATCTCCTGTGCAGCCTTTCCCACACTATGTCCTATCTCCAAGGGGTTTTTACTGTCCAGCTGAGCTGTCCTTATTTGTAGCTACAATCTTGTGTTACTTATGAGTGTTAGTTAGAAAACATTGTATTAATGATAAGGTTGTTGTTTTTAGAGAGAGGAGGGTTTGATTGTTAGACTCTTACCTACATTATGCTGGCTGAAAAAAACCTATTTCTCTGGCGCTGATAGACAAAAATTAAGAGAATATATATATAAAAAACATTTAGGTATCAAATGCAGCAACTTAAAAAAGAGGCAGTGTTAAACCTCTATAAGGATGTAACAAATAAAGAACAAAAAGTTGCGCAGAATCTCCTAATATTTATTCGATGGATCAATGAGGATAGATAAAACATATAAAATAAGTGCACAATATATAATGCAATAAAAAAGATCAATTGAATAGATGTTCAAGCCACAGTTAAACCACAGGTGTTGATACAGATAATGTAATATAATTTTTTACTCATAAATACCCCTTGAGCCTGAGATGGTAATGGATATATAATATTATCCAGCTGATGTACTAATGTTATAATATCAAAATAAATTGACATATATAACAGGGATATCCCTCCTGAATATTTAAACGGTCATGCATGCGTCTTTTAAATATAAAATCCACAAGAAATGTAGACAGTGGTCCAGTAATGAAGGATCATATATAAATATATATTTGCAGTCCAGAGTAAAGTTAGATTTCTTCGAATCCAAATCCTTCAGGGTTATGTATCAAATATCTTAATTTGTATATCACAAGTATATTTATAACGTCCGTAATGAATCAAATGCCTGAGGCTAATCACGGACTAGACACATATAAAACAACTTCTTACCGCCTGAGCGGCTAATAAATGGTTGAATCAAATACCTCCGATGGGTTTGCCTCCAGAAATAATCATATTTAAATTCAGTCCAATGTTTGAGGCTAATATCGGATTCGGCACGTAATAGACAACTTCTTACCGTCTAAGCGGCTATAAAGTAATTGAAGCACGTACCTCCGATCGTTCTGCCTTCAAAGTTGGTGAAGATAGTCTTTTATCCGGAAAAGAAATAGAAAGGTATACCTTCTTACCGTATGAACGGTTATTGAAAGCGTGTTACATCCAGTCTTCGGTGCGCACCAATTCAGACGTCCAGATAGAAAGCAGTAATCTTAGATGAAAGTTCCATTTGAGTAGTAAGGTGATACCTTATAACAATTTGATCTAAATGATAGGCAGCAGACAAAGCGACGCGTTTCGTCTGTAAAACAGACTTTCTCAAGCAGTAAATCTCTAACTAGGGAGCTGCCTTTTAAAGAGGAAATGTCTCGTTAACCTTGATTGGAAACATGTGTATGGACAACAGGCAAATACAAGTAGAACTTTTTCAGCAATAAACTTGAAATGATCCTTTATATAAAAGTGGGCAAATAAACATCTATAAATTGATCAAATTATACTCCTATAACATATTATAAAATAGGTAAAAAATCCAAATATACATATATAAAATTATACTATAAAATTCAAATAAATAAACAAACATACAATGATTAGTATGAAAAAAATATATAATAAAATAATATAATAAATTTATATATATGCATGATTATATAAATCCTCAAGAAATATATACGAAATGTCAAATTGTATAAATAATCTAAATAAATAGCTATATTTTAATTCTGTTTCTATTTTTATCAAAACTTACTTTCAACAAAATCAGATATAAAATTCAATGGAAATGACGTCAACTTTATAATTGATATTAACTCCATACTAAATCATGATTGCCAATCATTGAAATCTATGGTCTCGTTCAAACCTTCAGGTGCAAGAGTTTGCAATTTGAACATCCATGAGACTTCACTCTTACATAATTTTTGATAACGATCTCCACCTCTTGGCGTTGGATCAAATTTTTCAATGACAATTACTTTTAAACCTTTGGGATTGCTATCATGTTTTTCAACAAAATGTCTGGAAACACTATGTTTCATATAACCTTTCACAATATTGAGTCTGTGTTCCCTAAAACGGCATTTCAATGAACGGGTAGTTCTACCCACGTACTGGAGACCACAAGGGCACTCCAGCACGTAAATTACGAATGTAGATTCACAATTAATATATTGGGAGATAACATATTCTGTATTACTAACCCTAGATTTGATATTGGTCACCATGTGTCCGATAAAATCACATGTAAGACAAATGTTCTTATTACATTTATAACACCCTGGTTTTTTAACTGGTAACCAAGAATGAGATACAGTTTGAGTATTTCGAATATCTGATTTAGGTACACTAGGAGCTAATATATTTTTTAGATTGTTATTTCTCTTATAGACTACTTTCGGAACCTCGTCTAAAACATCACCAAGAATGGCGTCCTGAAGTAAAATTTTATAATTGTTAATAATTCGTTTAATTAAATGAGACTTATTATTGTATTTAGAAATATAAATAAGAGAATTTCCTATACCACTTTCTCTACAATTATCCTGAAGAGGAATCCTGGTCTTAGTTTTTGGTAACAACAAATCACTACGTTTTTTATTTGTAGCAAAGATTATGGCTTCATCTATGAGAGGGGATGGATAACCTCTTTTAGAGAAATTTGAAGACATTATTTCTGCCTGTGAAGCAAAATCTTCATCATTAGTACAATTGCGTCTGATTCTACAAAGCTGTCCCTTAGGAATATTATGGATCCACGGTTTATGATGACCACTATTAAAATGTAAATATGTACTCGAATCAACAGACTTATTAAAATCGGTAGATATAATTTTATTGTTAATTTTGTCTATTGTTAGGGTAACATCTAGGAAGTTCGTCATGGACGTATTAAAGTGATGAGTGCTGGCTGAGCTGTCACTATCTCTTAGCTTTAATCTTGCGTTGCTTTATCCCTGTTATCACTGTTAATTACAAAGCTAGAAGGAATCACAGGTGCAGCAATAGCACTGAAGAGGAATAAGGGAGGATTTTCGCTAGGTGGCCCGATGCAAGTGACATGCAGACAGGGGGTGCAGACAACGAAGTCCGTCCTATTTTGTTACACCGGAGCAGTGCAGGTAGCCACTCAGGCAAAGGAGGGGGCAGGGGCGAGACAGGAGGCAGGACAAGGTGAGAGTAGTTAAAGGAGAGGGGTAAGGAAGCTTATTATACATAGTTTTTCAGTCAGCAGGCCCGGCAGTATCACCCAGGGAAGACGGACACACGTCTGGTTCCAGCTTCAACGTTTGGGCCAATACTGGTAGTGTGCCAGGTTTATTGGAGGGTGATTTATGCCAAGGGGCTAGTCTCCGGAGGGCATTGTTGCGGTGCCTACATGGAAGTAGGCAGAACACGCCCTATTTTTCCAGATGGAACTGGAAAAGGTGGTAATATTTTTCTAGAGAGAATGCCAGACAGTATCACCCTGGGTAGACGGCCGTATGCCTGGTTCCAGCTTCAACAGTTGGGACAATACCAGCGGCATGCCAGGTTTCAGCAATTGGAGGGTAATTAATGCCATGGGGCGGGTCTCAAAAGGACGTTGTTGCGGTGCCTACATGGTAGTAGGCAGAACACTCCCTATTTTTCCAGATGGAACTGGAAAAGGTGATACATTTTATTAGCCTTGCACGCCGCTTGTCTGCCAAGTTTGAAAGTGTTTAATAAAGCTGTGACCAAAATAATTTTGCCAAATACTTGTCTCAGAGTCTTTCTTTATTAGCTCACTGCGTGGGACGCCGGTTAGTCGACCTATATCCCTTATTCTCCTGATAGCTGTACTGCTTTCTGACGGAGGAGGGGCTGAGTGTTGGATGTTAGCCTGCTGTCGGCTAACATCATTCAGGGTAAGAAGTTATATCTCGGCTCTGATCTAGGTAGCATTACCTAAACTAGCAGTTTTCCTTTGCATGCCGTGTAGTACTAATCATTATATTGTTTTGACATAATGAGACATTGGTTGCTGACCTCATATTGAATAAATAGCAGACTCATGCATTCATTTATCTGAGGGAAACTGTACGGACATATTCCGTAGTGATTAAGGCTATTCTACATGTCTTGTAGAGGGTTAAGGTATCTATAAGCTCTTTAACTCAAACTTCATTTAGCATTCATATTTTCCATTGTAAGTTAGTTTCTTAAATAGTGTTATAATCACCAAGTGAGTCTCTGAAGACAGTGTACAAACACGTTGCTGCTGAGCTGTCGGCTCCGTGCAGGATCCCCATGTTTCATATTCCCTGCACTGATTATCACTGGGTATGCTAGATAGGGTACTGGCGCTGTAAGAAGTATAGAGGACTGAGGTATCTGCTATGTAGTTATGGTAGTGGAAGCAGGGACAGGTCTCCCAGAGTCGGTCACAAGCTGGCAGCGAGTCCTGAGAGTGATTGGAGGCTGAGCTGGATGGTTAAGTGGATTAGTGGAGAGACTTCTGTGTTTCCAGAGGGCTGAGGCGCTGTGTGTAAAATGGGAACTGATGGCCAAGTTAAGCAGCCCGGTTACAGTGAATGCTAGGCTGCAAGTAGTAGATCCGGGTGCAGTGGAGTGAAGTGCAGGAGACATGCATTTTAGCAGGGCTGTAAGACACTAGGAAGGCAAGACACCTAGGAGGCTGGAGTCAGGCGCTGAAGTGATGGACTGCCTTGAGAATGACAAAGCTGCCTGGAAGCCCTGTTAAGAACAGAGAAAGGACATCTCCAGTTTAGGGGAGAGTTGTTAGGTTATGACTACAGTCCACATTGTTCCCTGAGGATAATTAGTGTCAAGTTGGCACAAAGCACAAAACAGTTATCATGTCCTATTCCCCCACTGATCAGTGCAGAAACCACATAGCAGTTTTAAATCTCCCGCCCCCGGACATTTAAAGAGGTTTAACATGGATTCCCTAACAGCCGCCTCTGGCATCGCACTGAGGGATAAACTTTGAAATAAAAGCGGTGCCAGGGCTAGTAATGATACAATGTGCCCCCCCCTCAGACCCAAAACACTAACCAACCCATCTACAGCCAACAAATATCTCTAATTTGTCTGCAGTTTACAAATCAAAATCAGTATGTGGGGAAAGCACAACCATATTTGTGCTCCCAAGTGAAGCCATATATACTACACCCATCATAAGCCTCTAACTGACATGCGCAATGTTATGAACTTTTCTGAAATCCCCTATCGTTAAAATGGGGCATATTTTACCAAATTGTAAAAAGACTGTAACTTTCTCAAACTTTTAAACCCTCAAAGGCACTCCTCAGCCCTAATAGCTTTCTTACAAAACAAACTACAGGTCTTTAAACGCCCTGTACACCGAGTTACGCTCTCCCAAAAAAAACAGAAAAACGGCGACTTTTGCAAAACAGGAAATGGGAAAAAAACGGCGAGATTTTGAACTTTAGATTATTCCTAATTTGTAAATTTTTATTCTTATGAAATTTGGCATGCAGCACCTGTGGACAGTTCTCCATTCACATGCCAAATTTCAGCTTAATAGCTTTAATACGTTTTAAAATGTAGACCCTCAAACACCATGCCCCCCCCCCTCACAGATTTCCAGTGGCAAAATGACGTTTTTTAGATGTAACCTTAATAGGGCACGACTGTGCCCTTATAATATAATCATATTTATATAGTGACACATCCTCGGGTGACTCACGCATGGACGAGTTCTTGGTTGAATGAAGTGCTTTTATTGTTCCTTCACAATAACCACAGCGTCACCTCTTTGTCAGGATGACACCAGGAAACCGACCATTTACTAATCCCAGCTTCCCTCTCTGGTCACTGGTCTCTAGCTGGCAACAGTCGCAATGCATAACCAAGCTTTTTATTCTTGAGACTCGTCCCACAGCCTTGGCTTGAGGGACAGATGACACTCCCCCTTTAAAAGGAGTTCCCTGTAATGTAACATCTCTTGATTGCAGACACACCTTGTTGGCTCTTGTTAGCTGTGGAAAAGAAACTGAAAGTATGTAAGTAAAATCACTGTGACGGGATGGACCGCCTATGCCACCTTGTTTGTTGTTGATGAGAACCGGCTGGGCTTACTTTGCCACCGTTCCCATTCGTTATCCCACATGCGCCTCTGACCGCAGTAGGAGGGGCTTACAAATGCTGCCACCACTGGACTCCTTACCGGCATCCAGTACCACGTTCCTTTTGGGTAACTGTCACTGCTAGGGTACCCCCTTGCTGGTACACCTGGGCTGGTGCAGCTGACCTCTTACTATGGATCAGGGTTGCTGTGGATGGATCTCCCATGGCCTATCACACTGACCAGAGCTGCTGGGTAGCGGGCAGAGTGGTGCTGGAAAGCTGGGTCCAAACCTCAGACAGCCGGAAACGGATTCGATTTTGGGTCTAATCTGTAGGTCACAGGATTTTCAGCATGGAGAAGTTCTCAACCAGGTCTTTGAAGCAAGTGATGTTTATTTGCTTTCACACTGGTTGAAGGTATCAGTGATCAGGTCAGATGGAACAAGAATGGTACATTCAGTACAAACCAGTGCTGTTTTATACAGTTTGGAAACAGCCTCACAGGGTAAGCCAGCCCCCTGAGGTCTGAGTTATTTTTAGTAACAGGATGCAATGTGTTTACCCAAACATGGATTTAAATGCAATTTATACTTAACAAAATTTACACTTTTCTGCGATATCCTGAATCCCATTGATTGGAGACTTCCTTTCACTTTAACCAGGATACAGGGAACGACCCCCTGCTGTGCATTCAATTGCTGGTCACTCACATTGAATAGACTTACTTAGCATTTCCTGCTATCCGCAAAACAGATTCCCTCCTCACATATGCCCAATTGAAGATTTCCTGGAGCAAAGTCACAAACCCCCAAACAAGCCATTTCCTCTACCAAAATACACAAAAGACTTCCTCAACAAATGCTTATTGCATCAGAAATGAATACCTCGGAAATGAATGTCATTCCTCTACAAAGTGCCACACGATATAATAAAATCAGTACATTGCAATAATATAAATAAGCATCCTGCGCTATTTCCTTTAAATAAATTCATACCATAAGTTATTTATATGTGATCCAGTCACAATTCCCCCCCCCCCCCCCCTTGTCCATGCGGCAGTGTGCCATGACCCCACGATTTCGCTCCTTGTCCCGCAGTCTCTCAGGGTTACCCGGGATGACCGGGGGATCCAGCTCTTCCTGCCGAGACAGTCCATCCGCATTGCTGTGAGCCTTTCCTTGCTTGTGAATTACGTGAAAGTCATAAATTTGAAGGGCAAGGCTCCAGCGCAACAATCTGCCATTTTCCCCTGAGGTGTGTTGCAGCCACTTTAAAGAATTATGATCAGTCACCACAATAAAATATTGTCAATACAAATAAGGTTGAAGTTTTTTCACTGTCCAAACAACAGCCAAACATTCCTTCTCAATTGTGGCATACCCCACCTCCCGGTTTAGCAGTTTTCTGCTCAAATAGATCACAGGGTGCTCCTGCTCATCTGGCTAAGTACTGCTCCCAATCCATACTGTGACGCGTCAGTTTGCACAATAAAGTTCTTGTCATAATTGGGCACCAACAGTACTGGAGCAGGAACCAGGGTTTCCTTTAATCCCTGAAATGCCAGCTCACGAATGGGTGTCCAGGTAACTACTTTGGGGAGTTTCTTCTTAGTGAGATCTGTCAGGGGCTTTGGTACAGTACTAAAGTCTGGGACAAAACATCTGTAGTACCCTGAGGTCCCTAAGAAGGCCAGTACTTGTTTCTGAGTTGTGGGCCAAGGCCAGTCATTGATTGCCTCTACCTTAGCTGGTTCTGGCTTAACCCTGCCTCCCCCCACAAGATGACCCTGTACCTCTGACATCCCCATTTGATACTCTAATGGTCAGACCTGCCCACTGAATTTTCTCCAACACTTGCCCTACATGTTTCAGATGGTCCTCTCAAGACTTACTAGAAATGACAATGTATTCACGTAAGCCTGAGCAAAGCCTTTACACGCCTCCAGCAGGTAATGAACCACCCGCTGGAAGGTGCTGGTGCATTCTTCATCCCAAATGGCATGGACTTAACAGGCCAAATGGAGTGATGAAGGCCGACCGTTCCTGAGCCTCAGGGGTCAGCAGTATCTGCCAATGCCCCTTGCTCAAGTCAAAGGTTGAAATATACTTTGCTCCAGCTAACTCGTCTAACAGAGCGTCAATTTGGTGCAGGGGATAGGCATCAGACACGGTCACCTCATTCAACTGGCGGTAGTCTACGCAAAACCATGTTTTGTCATTCTTCATTCTTGGAAACCAATACAATGGAGGATGCCCACGGATTATGCGATGGCTGGATCACCCCTAGCTCAAGCATTTCGTATACTTTCCTTGGCCGCTGGTAAGCAGGTTGCCTAACTAGCCTATGTTCACCAGTGTCCACATGGTGCATCACCAAGGAAGTCCGACTGGGCTTCCTACTGAACCGAGTCGCAAAAGGCCACAGCACTGCCTTAAGTTGCTCCCTCTTGCAGGAACACAACTGCTCATCCCAGCTCACTTCCTCTACACCACCTTCCTCTCTGACATCCACGAGGAGGTCAGTTAGGGGGTCACTTCCTGGTTCCTCAGTCGGTAAGCAGCAAACCGCTGCTACCGACTCCACACGCTCCCGGTATGCCTTCAACATATTCACGTGGTGGGTCCGCTGCCGCCTACCGTCGCTATCAAATGACACCACGTAAGTGATGTCACTGAGGCGTTTTGAGACCATGTACGGTCCAGTCCAGGCAGCCTGGAGCTTGTTCTGGTGTGTGGGCATCACAACAAGGACCTTCTGCCCTACCTCAAACACTCTGGCACGCGCGCCCTGATCATACCACTTCATCTGTTTCGCCTGAGCTTCCACTAGGTTAGCCTGCACGAACCTCATGAGATTCTCTAACCGATCTCTACATAATCCATCACAGAGACATCCTGGGTGGGTAGCTCCCCTTCCCAAGACTCCCGGAACAGGTCAAGAGGTCCAGGGACTCTGCGGTCATATAGTAGTTCAAAGGGGGAGAAGCTAGTAGACTCCTGCGGCAGCTCCCAGAAAGCAAACAGGAGGTGCGGCAGGTAGCGTTCACAGTCTCCCCCCTCCGAAGTTACAAATGCCCGTAACGTGCTCCAGAGTGCATTGAACCGCTCGCACAGTCCGTTAGTCTGGGGATGGTAGGGAGCAGTACGGAGTTGCTGCACGCCGCACTCTTTGTTCAGAGACACTAGACCAGGTCACTCATGAACTCGTGTCCTTTGATCGGTTAGAATCTCACTAGGGAACCCTACTCTGCTAAATACTCCTAGCAGCGTGTCTGCTACCTTTTCCGCAGTTATGGAGGACAGATCTACAGCCTCTGGATACCGGCTGGCGTAGTCCACCACGGTGAGGATGTACCTCTTCCCCGATGTACTGGGCACAGGCAGGGGACCTACTATGTCCACAGCCACTCGCTTAAAAGGTTTCCCAACTATTGGCAAGGACCTGAGGGGAGCACGAGCACTGGGGTGCCCAGACGCTGACACACATCACAGGACTTACAGTAGGCCCCCGTCATCATCCGACATTCCAGGCCAGAAAAAGTTCTGTGTCAGGTGCTTCAGTGTTCGGTCTCTTCTCTAGTGTCCTGCCATAGGGATTTCATGGGCAACTGATATTAGTTGTGCGCGAAAGCCCTGTGGTACCACCATTGAACTTGTTACCGGACTGATCTATCCCCATCTACCTTCCTAGCTACACGGTACAACAACCCTTTATGCCAAGTCACACTCCCCACCTCCATCGCTGGAAGAGTGCCGTCAGCCTGGCGCCTCATGCCTTCCAGTGAGGGGTCAGAGAGTTGAGCTGCCCTGAGCTCTTCCCTGTGGCCCTCAGTATCGTCTAAGTCAGTATACGCTGCATGGGGGGTGTATGCTGGGGTGACTAGGGTCAGTCAAAGTGGGGTCAGTTAAAGGGAGGTCACTGTGGTCAGCTATACTCACCGCTGGAGCTGGCATACTGCTAGGGACAGGAGCATCACCGGACACCCCCACAATATCAGGTTGGCAGGAGACACATCCTCTGCATTGCTAGGGGACATAGTCTTTCCAAAGGTAAAGGGCTGGCTGTTTCCTGAAGAAATAGCAGATGTGGTCTTTTTCTCTGGTCTGGCTGAAGCTGTGGTTGCTGGTGATAGCTGTTGTCTAGCTGCTGTGGTCTTTTCCTCTGGTCTGGGCTTTGCAGGTGTAGACCTTTAAGACTGTAGTCGGGCAGCTTGGCTCCGGGTAATGGAATTGAGAAATGAGGTCACAATTCCACCATCAACATTGTTGCCCAAGATCACATCAGTTGGGAGGCCATACATAACGGCAACATCTCGTAACTCCTGGCCATCTCCCGAGTCCAGATACACCCTTGGGACAGGCACTTCCTTCTCCAGTCCATCTGCCACAGTAACTTTGGCAGTGCGACCCTGCAATACTGGAGCAGTATCAATAAGATGGGGACTCACAACAGTAATTGAGGCCCCTGCGTCTCTAAGTCCTTCACCCTGCAGTGGTCCCACTTGGACCTGCTGCAGGTTCCTTCACATGTTTTTGTGGGGTCTTTTGGACAAACAAGTGATTCTCTCTGCTGAATCACCTTCAAACATGCCACACTCCATTGGGCTGGCAGGGGTGGAAACAGTCTCTTCTGGCTTACCTTCGCCACTTAAGCAAGTCAGCCAGGCCCCAGGACTCGGATAAGGGGCACGAGTCTGGGGTGCTGGGGCTGTGGGACATTTCATCCTTAAATGACTGGTTTTCCCGCTGTAGCTCTTCTTCTCCAGCCTGGGCTCCGAAGGTCTCTGATAACTCCCAGGGGCGGGATGGTGGCTGGCGAGGGTAACACGAAGGGTTAGGTACTTGCTTTTGGGGGTGAGTAAAAGAGAGGTGTCCCCCTGATTGTACAGTCCTTTGGTGTTGTCTGTTAACCTGACGCTTCTGCTAGTGTTGCCTCACTGCCACATACTGATCCACCAGCTGGGCGGCTGCTTCCAGGGTGCCTGGCTTCCTGTCCAGCACCCATTCTTTCACCTCCGGTGCACACAGTGGTGGTGAAACTGTTCTTGGCATATTAAGTCTATTACCTCATCCATGTGCTTCATGCACCCACTTCCTGGCAGACTCCCGCAGCAGGTTAACAAACTCCTCAACAGTGGCCTGGAGGTTCTCGGTAAGTTCCCTGAACTTCAGACGATAGGTCTCTGGGGTAATAGTGTACAGTTTAAAGAGTGCCTTTTTCATTATATCATAGTCCGCACAGTCCTCTGAGGGCACCCCACAGTAGGCGTCCACTGCACGTCCTTGCAGTGTGGGCACCAGATGCATAACTCATTCCTCCCTGAGTACAGTGTGTAGCCTGCAGGTCCTCTCAAATACCCAACACAGTCCTCAAATTTAGGGCAAAGTAGAGATGACAGTCTTGATCCTCTAGGGGGCGCCTCCCCCCTAGGCTGCATGGCTGGTGCCCTTTACTGCCCGCTCAGCTGCAGTCGCATTGTCCCCTAAGGCCGCCAGCTGGATCTTTAACCCGGCAGCCCTGCACTCATCATAGGACAGAGAGGCTGGTTGTGCGAATACAGTCTGTTGAGAATAGGTTGCTGCTGTCTGGGGGTCTGGTTCACCTAGCTCCCGGTCGTCAACTGGGCCGCTGCCGCCATCAGTTTCCTCTTGCTGGGTACCATGCTGTCCCATTCTTTCAGAAACTCTCTCATCTCTGCCCTGTTCTGTGAATGGCTGAGGTCAAAGCCCTTGGCACTGCACAGAGTCTCAAGATCCGCCCTGGATACGTTGGTGTAATCCATCCTGTGCGTTCTCCTGGCTGCAGTTATTCCTCTCCTGAATAACTCGGCTCTCCTTACTGGTGCATGAAAAGTCGCCTAGGGTTATCCCACCGCTGCCACCACCAGAAATCTGTGACAGGATGGACCGCCTATGCCACCCTGGATTTTCAGCATGGAAGATGTTCTCAAGCAGGTCTTTGAAACAAGTGATGGTTTATTTGCAGTCCCTGACATGCATTCAAGTGTTGGTCACTCACTATCCACAAAACAGAGTCCGCACATACGCCTAATTGGAGATTTCCTGGAGCAAAGTTACAAACCCCCCCAAAAAAATTTCCTCTACCAAAATACACAAAAGACATCCTCAACAAATGCTTATTGCATCAGAAATTAACACTTCAGAAATGAATGCCATTCCTCTACAAAATGCCACACGATATGGTAAAATTAATACATTGCAATAATATAAAAAAGCGTCCTGCTCTATTTCCTTTAAATAAATTTACACCATACGTTATTTATAAGTGATCCAATCACATTTTACGCTTCAGCTTGCTGACACACATCTCACACTTGTATATTTCTGGCCCTAGGTGCACTGCTATCGACTGTCAGCTGCAGAGCTAATTCCACTCAGAGAGGACCTCTCTTTGCCACAATGTATATATCATTATATCCCATATATATCTCATACCTTATGTACCTCCATTACATTATAACTAGAGATGGGCGGGCTCGGTTCTCCGAGATCCGAATCCATCCGAATTTCGCCTGTCCGAGTACCGAGCCGAGCACGCTCGGTACTCTCTCGCCCGTTCGGTATCCAAATCAAGGCAAAACGTCATCGTGACGGATTCGTATTTCTGAGTTCGGTTCTTGTGAGATTTGAAAAGCATAAATACCTCCACAGCAATCCATCGCCAGAGGTAGAGAGCAGGGTTAGGTCAGAGGCTGTATTAGCGCAGGGACAGAGCAATAATTGTACACATTATTGATTCTATTCTATACAATTCTAATATTAATACCAATTGTATTAGCAATTGTTAGAGCAGTAAGAGAGAAGGATAGGGGAGGCTTTTTTTTTTTTTCAATTTTTGGCACTCCAAGTGCTTTTGGGGTGTCCCATATTCCCCAGTGTTTTACATTAATTTTTCTGGCTGTCAAAAGTCGTATTTGTCAGCAGTATCTTAAACAATATTTTGCACTCCAAGTGCTTTTGGGGTGTCCCATATTCCCCAGTGTTTTACAGTAATTTTTCTGGCTGTCAAAAGTCATATTTGTCAGCAGTATCTAAAACAATATTTTGCACTCCAAGTGCTTTGGGCTCATTAAAATGGATTCAAAGCAGTCCACATATGAGCAGAATGAGCAACCAGGTTCTCTCACCAGTCCTGATGGTAGTGTTCCCAGTACGTCATCTGGGAAAGGCGATGTCAAAGTACATAGTCTTTTTAAATCAGGCAAAAAAACACACACCAACAAAAAATTTACTGTGTTGATACGAAAAAGAAGTGTAACTGAGGAAAAGTTAACTGCCGATTAATTTTTTTTTTTACCAACATGCCATTCTACACACGCAGTGGCAAAGAGAGAATGAGGCCTTCGCCTTGCTCTATTAGTGGCAGATCCAAAAATGTTACCGAGCCTTCCTCTTGTACGGTCACTCGTGACCAAGCAAGACCAAGTAATTTGGAGTCTAAAAGTGGTGCACAACTACTGTTACGCGTCAAAGCCGAGCTGCAAAATAACAGTAAGGCATTAGAGGATAATGTATGCTCTGAATCAGAAATGACACCAATCCCTGTGGAGAGTCCATCCAACAGTGGTATGTCTAATCGTGAGCATTCTGTTAGTGTACCCACAAAGAGGGGCCCTTTCAGCACTTCTGCTGATGTGTGCCTGAACAGCCCGAGTGTAGCCGGTGATACACAAATTGAGGATGCCACTTTGGAAATAGAAGAGGATGAGGGGGAGATTTGTTTAGGCGACGAGGGCGCTAATGAGGATGTTGATGAGGATGAGGTTGTTTGTGTAAGTCCTGCACCAGTGGCAGCAGTTCTGGCACGTGACAAGAAAAAGGCCATTGTCATGCCTGGGCATAAAACAAAAAAATCCACTTCTTATGTGTGGAATTATTTCTACCAAAATTCAGACAACAATTGTATAGCCATTTGTAGTGTATGTGAAGCCACAGTCAGTCGATCGAGGGACCTTAACCGTCTTGGAACCTCGTCTATGTTACGCCATTTGACGAGAGTTCATGGCAAAGTGTTGGGAAAAGCTCAAAGTTCTTCCAAAAAAGTTACAAGCACTCCATCATCAGGTAGGACCCTCCGGTCACCGACATCCCGACGGCTACAAAATACACCCACCAAACCATCCTCATCAATATCCTCAGTAGCGCTCGGAGTTAGCCCTGCATCCCACTTATTAAGGCTGGATGACTCCTGCACGATTATTGATTCCTCTGAAGAAAGCGTTAGTCTCACTGCTGCTGTTGCTGCTGCTGGGGGTGAGTTGTCAGCCCAGAGGAAGGCCAAGAAAAAGAGCAGTCCTACATTTCAACAATTAACTGTGAAACAATCATTTGCTAGGAGAAGCAAATATGACAGCAGTTGCCAAGCAAATCACAGATGCCATGGCTGCCATGTTAGTGATAGATCTGCGGCCAATATCCACAATAAATGCAGCTGGTTTTTCACAGTTAATTGAGGTTTTGTGTCCGCGTTACAGAATTCCATCGCGACACCATTTTCCCCGTAAAGCTATTCCACAACTATAGCAAAACGTGTGTACAAATGCAGAGATTGCGCTGAAAAATGCCATTCTGCCCACTGTCCACTTAACCACAGATATGTGGACAAGTGGAAGTGGTCAAACCAAAGACTATATGACTGTGACAGCCCACTGGGTTGGTCATTCACCTTCACCAGCAGGAACAGCAGCAGCATGTACACCACTACGTAACATTTGTCACAGGCAGGCCACTCTTTGGGTCTCCGGCTTCACTAACGGGCATACAGCTGACAATTTGTTACGCAAACTGAGAGATGTGATTGATGCATGCCTTATACCACTTGGACTCTCCCGAGGATATGTCATTTCTGATAACGCCAACAATATAGTGCGAGCATTACAGCTGGGTGAATTCCATCACATTCCCGGTTTAGCTCACACCATCAACTTGGTGGTGCAGAGCTTCCTACAAAATAACCGTAAGGTGCAGGAGATGCTTTCAGTGGCCCGTAAAATTTCAGGCTATTTCAGGCATTCAGCCACAGCATGTAGGAGATTACAGCAGCTGCAAGAGCAGTTTAACTTGCCCTGCCACCAACTTAAGCAAGAAGTGGTAACTAGGTGGAATTCCACCCTGTACATGCTTCAGAGGATGGGGGAACAGCGCAAAGCCATCCAAGTGTATTGCACAAGCCATGACATTGGGAAAAGAGGGGGGATGTATTTCACTCTTGCACAGTGGGGAATCCTTTCAGTGCTGTGCAAGGTGCTGAAACCATTTGAAGTTGTGACATGTGAAGTTAGTGCAGATTCTGCTAGTTTGAGCCAAGTCATTCCTTTAATTAGACTATTGGAAAAGCAGCTTGACAAACTGAAGGAGGAGATGAAAGCAAACAATTCCGCAAAGTATGTTGGCCTTGTCGATCAAGTACTTAATTCGCTTCACAATGATCCTCGAGTTATTAAGATCTTGAACTCGGATCAGTACGTTTTGGCCACAGTGCTTGATCCAAGGTTTAAGACCTACATTGAGTCTTTGCTTCAAAATGAACGAGATGTGAACTTTTGCAAGGAGATATTGCTCAGCAAGTTGTCCGCTGAACTGGGCCTTGGCTTGACGACATGTCCTCCTTCAGTTTCTCAAGCAGCTGCTGCTCGTAAAAAATAGAATTTTCAAAAAAGAAGCAGGGAAGATGCAGAGGGCAGACTAGAACAGTTTAACATCTGGGCTGGTTTGAAGGATTTTTCCAAAAAATGTGGGACCTTGCCCATAACTCCATCCAATATGAGTATTAACATGCAAAGGATGGTGGAGGATTATTTTCAAGAGGCAATTGATATGGAAATGTCAGTCCCTTTCCTTACTGGGAAGAAAAGCAGGAAATTTGGAAACCCATGTACAAACTTGCTTTGCAATACTTAAGCTGCCCACCCTCCAGTATGTACTCTGAACGAGTGTTCAGCACAGCCGGGAACTTAGTCAGTGATCGCCGTAGAAGGTTACTTCCCAAAAATGTGGAGAAAATGATGTTTATAAAAATGAACTACATCTTCCACGAGGAAGGCCTTCACCATCCAAGACATCCAAGCACTGACTGTTCTCTAATGGCGGATACAAGCGGCGATGAATTGCTAGTCTGTAATGATGACGTACACACTGATGAGGGTGAGGATGAAGCTGAAGATGATGCCGATAACATCTTTTTAAAACTTTCTATTTAAGTCTAGGGTGCAATCTAACCCCAAAGAGGAAAGGGACTTGGGGCATTTCCATATCACGTACCGTCTTGAAAGGCTGCTGTTCGGGCAATTTCTTCTTAAGGGTAGGGTGTCATACACAGAGTGACCCCAAACTGGTTTGTCCATTTCTATTAATATTGTACAGTCTATAACGGCTGAATTTTTTGGTATTTTCTACAAGTGGAGGGGGGCCTAGAGAGACAGAAACCAAACTGCCTTTGTCCATTTCTTTACATATTTAACTATAAGTGTAGGGTGTAATATACATCCAAAGACGATGGCTGCATTGCCAATATGCATAGATGGAGAGGAAGACAATCTGGTTTGTGTGTAGAATTAATGAAGTCCTACCAGGAATTAAACTGTTTTTTTGATAATTTATTAGCTTTACAACTACATTACTTATCCAAGAAACAGGTGGAGCACTAAATTTGGTTATTTTATGCCCAAAAACATTGATTTTTGAACAAAATAGCAAAACAAAACCAAAACACGATGGTAATCCAGATCCAAAACCAAAACACGGGGGTCAGTGAGCATCTCTAATTATAACACACACACACACACACTCACACCCTATATATACCTTCATTATATTATAGCCTATAAACCTCCATTATATTGTCACATACATCTCATTATTGTTACGGCACCGCCGCGACTCTCTTACCTGCGTCTCGGCCGTCGATATGGCGACCGGGACATCACTTCCGGGGTCAGCCCGACCGTTGCTAAGGCAACGGTGAGACGCTATTCTGTTCAGCGCTGCGTCCCGGCACTATGAGGCAGCCGGGCGCATGCGCAAGATACTAACAAGCCTGTGGGCTAATTATTTACTAATTTATTATTTAGGCACAGGCTGAGGGCAATTTCAGAGCTAGGCTCTGATTGGTCGCTTTTGGTATTTAAGGCAGGGATGGCTTAGCCTCCCTGCCGGTTATAGCTTGCAGACTACTGTGTTGCTGCCTGCTGTTGTGCTGTTGGTGTTAAACCTCTGGACTTTCGTTTGCCGTGTATGACGCCTGCCTGTACCTTGGATTTGTCTGTTTGCTGTGCCCTTGACCTTCTGGCTTGAACCTTGGATACTGCTGATTTGCTCGTGACCCCGACCCCTGGCGTGTTTTCTGACTATTCTACCAAGCAAGTGACCCCTGACCTCGGCCTGTTCCCTGGATACGCTGTCTGCCATAACTCTGGGTTCTCCACAGCCGGTATACATCACACCACCCTCCGTTTGTCTGCAGCCAAGCCTCTCTTTCTTTTCTCTTTTTACCCCCATTGCGTGGACCCAGCTTCCCCCTTTCTCTTTTTTCTTTCCCTCTGAGACCCTTCCTCCCCCTACCCCCTTATTTTTATTTTTCTCCCCTTCTTTCCTCCTCCCATATAATGGAAAACTCCAACAACTTGTATCTTTCTGAGGAATCCCTTAGGGACCCTATAGGGTACCTTCGTTCAATGACGTCTACTAGCTGGACCGTAGAGGTTACAAATTTTGATTATTAATATCTTTTTTACTTCTGTCTGTACTCTTATAATTATACACTTGATCGGTTGATGCTCTGTTACTGTATGTATGTAAACCTCACATGCAATGTATAATTAATCCCTTTTTCTCTTTTCTACCCTCATTTTTATTATTGTTGTGGATAATAAACAGATTTAAAAAGTGTAGGGTCGGTTTTATAAACATGTAACTTTGGCAGCGCTATAATAGGCATCGGAATTCTCCTGACTACCAGCGCTTCCGTCTATGGCCACAGTCCATCCATCTTCTAGTGGCTACTTCCAGCTGTCACAAAGCACAGGTCCTCTCAAACCAATTCACATACTGTATAAAATATCCACCATTATATTGTAGTCGGTGTATATCCTGTGAATTGTACCTAATATATATATATATAAAATATCTATTATTTTATTATATTCTGTGTACTATACTTTGTATATATAGAATATACATACTATATTGTATCTTTCATATTATCTCCAGTAAATATAGTATATTCAGAATATCCACCACCATATTACATCCTTTATATTAGGCTCTGTGTCTATAGAGTATTCACCATATTACATCCTTTATATTAGGCTCTGTGTCTATAGAATATTCACCATATTACATCCTTTATATTAGGCGCGGTGTATATAGAATATTCACCATTATATTATATTTGAGCAGATGATGCTTCTTGGTATGGACTACAAGGTAATTCTAGGGGCGTGTCTGTGTGGAGTGAGCACTGTGATTGGCTGTAGTGGCGTCTATAAATACTCAGTCTCTGGAATGTTACTTTACATTATTGCTATGAATGTATCAATCTACCTAGTTTAGCTTATAAGCATTTTGTGTTGAACAGTATTAAAAACCTTCTTAAAATCTAAGTTTATTATAAACTTGAGAGATCAGTGTCACAGTCTTCGCTCTGTAAAACCTGTCTGCCCCCCCCCGTTACCTACCCAAGCGGGTTCCTTTGTTACAGTAACATTTCTCCAGTCCACAACCTGTGGGCTCCGCCTCTTGTGGGGCCCAGAACAAGAAAACAAACCTTCAAGGTCCCAAATAAAGACCACAGGTGACCACCACCAACTACCTAAAAGGGTATTTACCCAAAAATTACTTCTCCACGATACCTAAAACAGGGAAGAAGGAAACAGCTTTATCTTCTCTACTTCTAACTACAGGGAAAAGAAACTGTGCACCTACTTCAGGTTGTGTGTATGATGTTCATGGAAACTGTAATAGATGAAGGTTTTTTTCAATATATTTTTCCTTTCTCCGCCATCATAGGAGACACTAAAGAAAATAAGAATTAAGCATAAAAGTGATAAGCAGCATAAATGTTGCTGACCCGGGGTTAGAGAACAGGGCGGCCTCTGAGACTGCTCTGTGTGGGGGGGCACCCGGCACAAACAACACCAACCCCTCTGCTTCCAATATGGGGGCATCATGAGGAGGTTGAAGCTACATCCTGGTATTAGCAGGTCATAGCTCCTACATTATGGATCTGGAAAGGGTTTAACTCCCCTCTGCTCACCCTTAGCTCTACACAATCAAACTCAATTTCATTCATCTTTATTTCCCCCCCCCCATAACCCCCCATGGCTCCACCTCATTCACTGCGCAGGGCATGTACGTGAAGCCATCCTCATAAAGCTGGTGACCTGCACACCAGAGGACCCGCTCTGCCGGGCTCCTTTGTTTGGTTCCAGCAGGAGGAGGCGACACTGCAGCACCTCTCTGATGCGACGCTTAAATGCTATAAAAGCAGAGACACGCTAAGCACCCGCGTGGGCTCCATCATGGTCGAAGACACGCCAACTGAGCCAGCAGTCAATAATATGGGGCGAGGCAAGTTGTATTCTTTCTGCCCTGTCTAATGTGCTGCTACTTATTGGGATGGTCTTATTGTTGCATTTTTTGAAGTATCCATCCTTTATCTACCTATCTATTATGCATAAGCCTAACCTCCCCTCGACCACCACACTAAGTCTAATCCCCCCCCCCCCCCCCCACCTCAACCTAAACCTAAGGCCGGGTACACACTACAAGAAATTTCTCCAGATGCTATATCATTAACGATTTTATGAACGACTGCAAGAAAAAAGTCCCGATCAGCAGATTCCTGTGTACACACTATACACGTTACCTTCAGATCTGTGCTCTTCATCTGTCATAACCATCTGCTGAAAAGATGGTGACTCTGCACCCTCCATAGAGATCTATGGACACTGCCGGTCCTGGGTGCAGACACTGCAGAATTGGAACAACATTGTTCCATCGTTGAATGAGATTTTTAGTTAATTTTAAAAATCAAATGAAACGATACGATGAGCTTTGGAACAATAATCGTTAGAGCATACACACTAATGTGATAATGGGCCGAATGCTTGTTTATAATTTGATTGGCACAATAATTGGTTGAAGACCCTGTAGTGTGTACCCAGCCTAAACTCTCCTCTACTCCCCCACAACCTTCCCTCTTAATTTAAGCCTAACCTCCCCTTGTCCCCCACAACGTAAGCCTAATTATCCAGCTACAGCTCCTGAGCAATTGAAGAAGTGTTGATAAATGTATGTGGTTAATTGCACAAAAGCATCTTAAGTTTCTCCATATCACATAAAACAGACAACAGACACAATCGTAACATTAAAGAGGAAAACAATTTTATTCAAATAATTTCAGCCAACATCATCATCATGCAGGACCACAGGGGCAGATGATCAATTATTGTGGCATTCTGCAGAAACTCAGTTACAAATCAGTAATCAAACACCAGGGACGCTTCAGGACTTATGGCCATCCAGGTTTCAGATCAGTTCTCGCATCATTCTTGAATACAATAGATATAACGTCTTCGCCACAATACAGAAGAGTCTAACAAGATCTGTTCCTGCCCCAGATGTCTGGGTCCAAAGTCTCTGTTGGGGGATATAATGTACTATCCAGGATTGAGACAGTAAATCTATATATTCTGTGATAACGTATGAGAATCAGTATATGGCCAAGGTAGCAGCCTAATTATGTACTGTGCCAATGTGGGGATATAACACTCTGCTGGTTCCTTCAGTTCTAATCGGATAGTATGAAAATCAGGTCACGCAGTCTATGCGACTGTCTATAATATATATTAACGTAGAATGTCAGATAATAACTATATGATACACTGCTCTGAATTGACGTATACAATATTGCATGTTTCTCCTGTAGGGAAGCAGCGTGCATTGTCCAGATTTGGACCTTGTGTCCTCAATCCATGCAATCAGGATACATGTAAAATAGAAATTGCCGCTAGTATAACTGCATACAATTCCAGCACAGGGTCCCCCAGTCCTTTCAAGAAAGGAGTAAGGAATCTCCTGACTGGAGGGGAAAGGAATTCACATTAAGGGATAGAAAAATGTTTATGTGCAATAAGAGCCAACAACTGTCATTATAAAAAGGACATGACATGTGCCATAAAGGAGGAACATGCAACAATATAAACAGCACTCAAGTAGAAGCTGGGATGAAATGCTGAAGATATAAAAAATGAAGAGTGGAACTAGGAATGTGACGGTGGGCTGGGGTCTAGTAAAGTGCTGCAGGTGATTGTGTAGGTGGTATTAGGGGTAAGAGGTGTCCAGGGACTCAGATGAGTAGCAGATAAGCTGCTAACAGCGCAGTTCACAGATACCAGAAGCATTAACATTCAAAGGCAAATTCACTAAATACCAGAGGGGGAGGATATAAATATTAACTGGAACTGTATAAGAGAATCCTGGGTACAGGTTGAAGTGCTTGGAATCAGAGAGCAGAAGATCAATGATCAATCCTTGGCCTTACCAATTATAGCCAGGATGTAGAGAAAGATGTTAATGATATCTGTGTACAGATTGAGCGCAGCAAACACGTATTCCTCCGGGCTGAGAGATAACTGCTTGTTACCCAGGATCATCTGTGTGTCCACCGCCAAGAACTAGGGAAAGAAAGACAAGTTACACCATAATGTGCGGCTTCCTACACACGTCTACAGTGCTCAAACATTGTACTGCATGTACTGTGCTGTACGTTCAGCACAACAATACAAACGTTCTGAGAATGACACAAGTATTGGTTCTCACACAGTTTGCTGCTTCAGTGTTTTTAGACCTTTTTGTCAGATGTTGCTGTGTTATACTGAAGTAACATTACAAGCATTTCATCAGTGTCAAAGGCTTTTATTGACAATTACATTAAGTTTATGCAAAGAGTCAATATTTGCAGTGTTGACCCTTCTCTTTGAAGACCTCTGCAATTGGCCCTGGCAGCTGTCAATCAACTTCTGGGCCACATACTGACTGATGGCCGCCCATTCTTGCCTAATCAATGCTTGGAGTTTGTCAGAATTTGTGGGTTTTTGTTTGTCCACCCATGTGTTGTTAGGCAAAATTGTGAGAAAGCCCACTCCCCCCACACATGAATGGTCTCAGGATGCTTTACTGTTGGCATGACACAGGACTGATGATAGCGCTCAATACCAATACTTGTGTCATTCTCAAAACTTGTGGCCATGACTGTACTTTTATCTGTACCAAACTTCTACAGACCACACCCTGAGACACATGATCATATACTCAGGCTGTGCTTGTACACATTTCTAAATAGACAATTACACAAGAAAGAATGAATACATTTCATCAAGTGTTGCAATAATGACCGTACGACCACAGCATTGCACATATTGTCCATACTTAACAGAGAGGAGACCAAATAAAAAGTAATTTAACATGTAACAGCGGGGTGGGCCAGAGTTATCCTTTATAGAAAGTGCCAGCACCTCATTTTATCACAGTTCAAACAAAAAGGAAGAGAAATCAAATATATGGGAAGCTGCATATAAAAAAATATATATGCAGACAAACCCAATCAAAGGAAAATAAAAAGCGTATTTGCTAATCACGCTCAACCCTCTCGCCTCCCTCGATCCCCGTCTCGAGATGTCTGCTCTCACATCGCCCATATTCCCAACCTACCCCTCTCCTCTGGTAATTTCCCCTCCTCCTTCAAACACCTTTCTCTTCCTCATACGCAAAAAAACCTCCTTGACCTTGTGTCTCTAACTACCACCATCTACCTCCTCCCCTTCATCTTCAACCACCTCCCCTCCTTCCTGTCTTCCAACTCCCTCCTGGACCCATCCTTCAATCTGGCTTTTGTTTCCTCCACTCCATACAAATGTCCCTAACCAAGGTCACCAACAATCTCACTGCCAAATCAAAGGCTCATTTCCCTCTTCCTTGTGAACCTCTCAGTGGCATTCAGTCCTGTTAACCACCGTTTCCTCCAGCAAGCCATCCACTACCTGTTGGCGTCCCCCAAGGGTCCTCTCTCCCTTTATATTTCTTCCCTTGGTGACCTAATGAGCTCTTTTGAGCTCCGAAACCATCGCTACACTGTTGGTACCCAAATTATAAGTCTCTTCTCATGACCTTTCCAGTTGTCTATTGGACATCTCACCTTGGATGTCCCAGCACTTTCTTAGACTTAACATGTCGAAAACAGAAATCATGGTCTTCCCCTATCCAAGGTCTTCTCATCTCCCCTCTCTCCCTTACCAATACCACCTCTACCCTGCCCACATCTGCTGCCTGGATGTCAGCCTTGAGTTCTCCCTCACATCCCCCACATTCAGTCCCTCTCCCACTGCTGCCACTTCTACCTTCCACAATATTTCCAGGATCCGGCCCTTTCTTGGAAGCAATTATGTTGGAAATTTATGTTGGAAAAAGCTGCATTATCTTTACTGTATAATCACTGTTACACAGATCTTATTTACAGAAACGTCAATGGAGATTGTCCATCAGTTTGTACTATACATAAATTACCACCATTCGTGTAATATAAGTATGTATATTCTGGGGTGCGGAGAATGGTTACAGAATGACCCTCAGAGGGTGACAGTGTGTACTCAGCAGCCGAAGGGTTACATGGATAAGACAACAGGAGCTAAACCAGATTACAAGTAATCCTCTCCCAGTTTAGGTTTCTTGTCACTCAGCATGGAGCTGATCTAGACGTGACGAGTGTGTGATAGAGAATATGTATACACATGAAATGTCTATCCAAGTGTATTAAATATAACAGAGAGGAAGAAAGATGATCAGTGGGTTAAAACACAGTTTATAATGGTCTGCTCAGAAAGATATTATAATTGTATCTGGGTACAAGAATTATTATTATTACCACCACAACGATCAGTATTTAGAAACCTCTTCAGCATCATAGTAACACGGTGTCGGTTCCACAGCCCACAACATAGAGACCAAGTGTGTTGGATAATTGTGATGGAGCCACAAAGTCAAAAGGTTTGTAAGGGAGACAATGATATCTGTCTATACCATACTGAACATTATCATCCTTTGTCTACGCAGCTACATATAATATAAAGACAAGAGTAACCATATATAACCAGTATCATTTAATTCCTCATTGAGGCCATGCAGGGTAACATAATTAGTAAAATATTAATAGAATGTATCCTTAATTAGAGTACCTAGGACTCAGTTTAACCATCGCAGTGATATCATTCTGACCTGGGCCCTTTAAACGTTGTGAAGATGTAGTTTTCCTAGAAGAAATTGTTCCTGAGATGACACCTTAGAGGTCAGCTGACTTGTGTGACTGGTTTAGGGGGTTCCAGTAACACTGCAGTATAACTAAACCTGGAACAGGAAGAGTGAGCAATAGATTATTACTCTGTATCCACCTTCTCAGTGGTAGAGACGACGTTCATGGCCACGAGCCACTGACCAGAGACAGCAGATACAATGAGGACTCAATATGGACATCCAGTATAATCTGCAGCTCCTCCTGTGTCGCAGGCTTATATATTATATACAGTATATGTTGAGGGAAATAGTACAATGACACCATGGGGCACCAAGTGGGTCACACTGAGCCTGTGATGGGCTCTTCAATGGATAGGTTGGTCTAATTCTGTTGCTCCACAGGGTATTACTGAGGAATTATACTGGTTATATATACATATACGTTACGTATAAATCCTCCCTATTATAGGTGAATTATCTAATAATGTTATTTATGTCTTGATAGAATTACTAAGTGACCTATACTAAATGGCCAAAAGTAAGTCAACACCCCTATAATTAGTGTGTTTGGTCATCAGCTACAGCTGCAGAACATCCAGTATCCAGCCAAGCAATCACCAGTCACACAATGGGAGGAGAATGATCCGTACAGAAAAGCTGAGTGACTGGCAATGTAGCACTGTCATAGGAAGTAAATAGAAACATCTATGAGAAACAAGCTCAGCACACCGGCGAGTGCGGAGATGTCTCGTCTTTGGCTGTAACACTCACTACCGAATCCCAAACTGCCTCTGGACGCAGCGTCGGCACAGGTACTGCCAGGAGAACACTACCTACCAGAACGCGGACTGTCGGCTGCAAGTTTGGTGGAGAAAGAATAATGGTCTGTGGATATTCTGACCTGTATTATTCCTATGGCCAGTTGTGCTGCTCACTCTATCTGTTCCTGAGTGTGTGTTCCAGGGTCTGAGCTGCTGATTGGTTGTTGCATCGTTTACACCTCTTAATATGTATTCATTGCTCAGCTCTATAATTGGGTCTTGAATGTCTCCTTTACAAACCTATGATTTGACAAGTAATGTTATGCTGCCACTGTACTGCTGCAATGGGTTTCTTGCTGCTTAGTAGATTTATGTAGATAAAAATATATAAAAGAACCAATAACCCCCCTCCCCCATGAAAGCCAATGCAAATGCTCGCTATGAATGCCAGGCACGGGTACAGCTGGTTCTGCATGTGGAAGATCATCTACCAAGTACCTGGAGGGGTCAGTGCAGGCCTCTGTGTACATGTGATATAACTGCAGTTAGTATGACTGGAAGCACGCGGTACAAAGCTATTCCCATTTATGTCATTGGTGTTTACAACACGTAGGAAAAAAAAAAAGGAAATAAATGGGAGAATCTCTGCTAGTAAACACAGTAATGAGACCCCTCTTCCTTCTCCTCTAAACATGAGTGTTACTTTCATCAACTAGACAAATGGACTGTGGGACTGTGGGTAACAAGCGCTCTGATCGTCCTGGGCAGACTTTGGACTACAACAGAACCAAGTGCTGAAAAGCTTCTTCCTGCTCCCAATCCCGCAGGCACCATAAGTAGAATTTTGGGCATGATAAGGTACAGTATTTTTATGTGTCCAGAGTAATTTGGCCCCATAGAGTGGAACGAACATATGGCGTCTTGGCGCAGTATATAGTCCGGGTCCTGTAACACGCCTCGCTGTGCGGAGACAATTACGTGTTCTTTATCATTAATCTGGTGACAATAAATATAAACAACCTGAAGTTTGCTTGGCCATAAAGACCACCCCTCCATACTTACTTCTAGGTCCCATAGAAGGTAAAACAGTCTAACCTGTCCCTACTCATCCTGGTAATTTACCTGCACTAGGAGTCTGAATTGTGACATAAAGATGGGGGATGGGAGAACCACAACACAGAAGGACCGGACGTGTGATAACAAATACTATGAACTGGTAATTGCTGCAGATTATGACCAAATAAAGTAAAGAAATTAGTAAGAGAAAGTGATCTGTCAGGTAAACAGCCAATGTGTGGTTTACAGCAAAGCATTACTGGAAAATGTCTCCCCGGACAGAGGTCTAAACGGCCATCATTCATACAGTCCAATAATAAGATCCAGCCGCCCATCCCCACCCTCTCCACTTTTATTGTAGTGCTAGAGATAGATCAGTGGCATCACTAGGCAATGGGTCACAGCTTCTGGTATCTCTTCAAAGACCTGACACTAAAACACTAGAATATATAGAGAAATTAAGACTGTGGATGAAAAAAAATAAAATCGCTGTACGATTTATATTATCTAATAGAGATCAGATAAATGATTTGTGTAAGAAGGTGTCATATCATCAGAGCAGGAGCCATATCCCTCACACGATACAAGATGAACTTACGCAGGTAAAGAGCAGCGCCCCCAGGGCAGCGTACACAATCTGCAATATCTTGTTGCGGATGAAAATGCAGAGTATGGAGAAAATGAGCAGGACCACCAGACTGACCATCAGGACCCCCATGCAGGAAGTGAAGTCATATTTTGTCTGCAGGAGATATAGGAAAGATTATCAGGTTATTTGTGACTGGAATAGAGAATAATGCAGTAATCAGTGCCTGTATCTTATTAGACCTGTCCGAATACAAAGTCACAGAGTAACAGGTGGGTGGTTGCCTCTCGCTGCCTCCACTCAACACATTAATTCCACCTATTCCATTATCACTCACCTGCAGCGAGAACAGGACGACAGTGAAGCAAACAGCAGCCGTAATACCGAGCGCCATTATCACTGCTTCCGTATCATAGAAGCTGGCAATCATACCGACCATGTATGACAGGCTGAGCGTCAGAATGGACTAAGAGACAAGAGTCCGGAGAGACATCATTAGACAGCATCAGAGACTGCTCATATTAGGTCAGACTGAAGAGACAGATGGACAGAAGAGGGTAGGAACGGATAGACTGAGAGACGAGTTAGAAAAGACATCAGTAGACAGCACCAGAGATCACAATACCTAAAATAGACTGCTCATATTAGGTCAGACTGAAGAGACAGATGGACAGAAGTGGGAGGAACGGATGGATTGAGAAGATTTATCACAGAAGGACACAAAGTTAGAATCTGACATCCCAAAATATTGACCGTTTGACTTTACCCTGACTTCTGAATCTGTAACTTACCAGGGCCACGAGGTTCCAGGGGTGGCGGCGGCGGAAATCTCCGCAGCAGCTGAGGGTGATGAGGGAGCAGAAGAAGACTGCGTACGAGAGGTAATAAGTCCACGTGTTCTTTTTCACATAATCTCGGACTTCTTGCACAAAGGTGAAAACGGCAACGAAAGCAAAAGTGACCAGTAGCTGAGCTGTGAGGACCAGGAAGACCTGCGAGATACAAGACCCATAATGTCAGAATGATAGACAGACACGGATGTGACCGCACAGAGATCGGATGAGAGACTGACCACTATCCCACATATTATCCTTCATCACAGCAGTACGGAAACATATATCCATACCTCAGGCACCAGTGATATTGTTGTTATAAATCAGCCGGCACATAAAACTATCGGGCTGGGTTACGCACATTGTTCGATAGGATACTGGTCAATGACCAATAACATTATTCAGCCCACGTTACCAGTATCTTATGCTCAGCACATTACACAACACAGCCAGTGCCGCACTAACTCCACCCACCTCTACCCCTTACAAGTTATCATCTCTCTCCACCTCCAAAAACACAAATAGAAGCATAAATAAATTGTACTATCAGGGTTTCTATCGACCGCTCATCTGAGTGGGGTAATAAAAGCACAGAGTCCCGGGAGGGACATTTATACAGCATGTGCCACCTGTTCTGGGTGGAGTTTGGGGATTAACAGATAACATTTCACCTCACTTTCAAACAACATCCACATGAACAGATCACAACATACAACTGAAGAACAGAAACGTCAAAGAAAGAGGAAAACCAATAAACACAAATGTTTTAAAGTATTCACCAAAATATGTCAGAGTAACACCTGTGTCACCCACAAGGGACGGCTTCCATGAGGTCAGGCAGACCAGGGTGTTACTCCTGTCTCTCAGGTTCCAGCCAGTGAATGTGTGACCCCCCCCACCATAGCACTCTAACTGTTCCCTAATTAGCACCATAAAGGTTTCATTTTCCTACTACCTAGACCAGGCCTGTTCAACCTGCGGCCCGCCAGATGTTGTGAAACTACAAGTCCCAGCATGCCCTTCCAGCTATTAACAGGCTGTCTACTGGCAAAGCATGCTGGGGCTTGAAGTTTCACAACACCTGGAGGGCCGCAGGTTGGATAGGTCTATCCTACACATCTTTTATGTTATACTCCGTGCAAACATCACTTCCATTATATTAGCCGTAAACCACCCCTGTAATCAGCATTAAACAGACACAAAGATCTTCCGTTCCCGAAAGTCTGAAGAATCCCTTCATTGCCAGAAACATCTGAAATATTCTCCACATGAAGGTCCGACCACTTTATGACCAGAGTCACTAGAACGCGGTCGCCCTATAACAGCACTCAGAAAGCTTCAATGAGTTGAGGATGTCAAGTCCAATAGTCTGACAATGCCAAAGATCACAGGTATCTGCAACATAACCCAACGTAAAGACATCTGATCCTACTGTACAGCTCATCCTTCAGAAGACTTAAATTATCTATACGCAGAGAATCATCTGTAAAGTCACCTACACGTAGAGTGACCTATATGAAGAGTGACCTACACGCAGAGTGACCTATGTGAAGAGTGACCTATATGAAGAGTGACCTACACGCAGAGTGACCTACACGAAGAGTGACCTACACACAGAGTGACCTATATGAAGAGTGACCTACACGTAGAGTGACCTACACGCAGAGTGACCTACACGTAGAGTGACCTACACGCAGAGTGACCTATATGAAGAGTGACCTATATGAAGAGTGACCTACACGTAGAGTGACCTACACGCAGAGTGACCTATATGAAGAGTGACCTACACAGAGTGACCTACATGCAGTGACATATATGAAGAGTGACCTATATGAAGAGTGACCTACACACAGAGTGACCTATATGAAGAGTGACCTATATGAAGAGTGACCTATATGAAGAGTGACCTATATGAAGAGTGACCTACACACAGTGACCTATATGAAGAGTGACCTACACACAGAGTGACCTATATGAAGAGTGACCTATATGAAGAGTGACCTATATGAAGAGTGACCTATATGAAGAGTGACCTACACACAGAGTGACCTATGTGAAGAGTGACCTATATGAAGAGTGACCTACACACAGAGTGACCTATATGAAGAGTGACCTACATACAGAGTGACCTATATGAAGAGTGACCTACACACAGAGTGACCTATATGAAGAGTGACCTATATGAAGAGTGACCTACACACAGTGACCTATATGAAGAGTGACCTACACACAGAGTGGCCTATATGAAGAGTGACCTACACACAGAGTGACCTATATGAAGAGTGACCTACACACAGAGTGACCTATATGAAGAGTGACCTACACACAGAGTGACCTATATGAAGAGTGACCTATACACAGAGTGACCTACATGAAGAGTGACCTACACACAGAGTGACCTACACGCAGAGTGACCTACATGCAGAGTGACCTACATGCAGAGTGACCTACATGCAGAGTGACCTACATGCAGAATGACCTATATGAAGAGTGACCTACACAGAGTGACCTACACACAGAGTGACCTACATGAAGAGTGACCTACACACATAGTGACCTACATGCAGAGTGACCTACACGCAGAGTGACCTACATGCAGAATGACCTATATGAAGAGTGACCTACACACAGAGTGACCTACACACAGAATGACCTATATGAAGAGTGACCTATATGAAGAGTGACCTATATGAAGAGTGACCTATATGAAGAGTGACCTATATGAAGAGTGACCTATATGAAGAGTGACCTATATGAAGAGTGACCTACACACAGTGACCTATATGAAGAGTGACCTACACACAGTGACCTATATGAAGAGTGACCTACACACAGAGTGACCTATATGAAGAGTGACCTACACACAGAGTGACCTATATGAAGAGTGACCTACACACAGAGTGACCTATATGAAGAGTGACCTACACACAGAGTGACCTACACACAGAGTGACCTATATGAAGAGTGACCTATATGAAGAGTGACCTATATGAAGAGTGACCTACATGAAGAGTGACCTACACACAGAGTGACCTACACACAGAGTGACCTACATGCAGAGTGACCTACATGCAGAGTGACCTATATGAAGAGTGACCTACACACAGAGTGACCTATATGAAGAGTGACCTATATGAAGAGTGACCTACACACAGTGACCTATATGAAGAGTGACCTACACACAGAGTGGCCTATATGAAGAGTGACCTACACACAGAGTGGCCTATATGAAGAGTGACCTACACACAGAGTGACCTATATGAAGAGTGACCTACACACAGAGTGACCTATATGAAGAGTGACCTACACACAGAGTGACCTATATGAAGAGTGACCTATACACAGAGTGACCTACATGAAGAGTGACCTACACGCAGAGTGACCTACACGCAGAGTGACCTACATGCAGAGTGACCTACATGCAGAATGACCTATATGAAGAGTGACCTACACAGAGTGACCTACACACAGAGTGACCTACATGAAGAGTGACCTACACACATAGTGACCTACATGCAGAGTGACCTACACGCAGAGTGACCTACATGCAGAATGACCTATATGAAGAGTGACCTACACACAGAGTGACCTACACACAGAATGACCTATATGAAGAGTGACCTATATGAAGAGTGACCTACACACAGTGACCTATATGAAGAGTGACCTACACACAGTGACCTATATGAAGAGTGACCTACACACAGAGTGACCTATATGAAGAGTGACCTACACACAGAGTGACCTATATGAAGAGTGACCTACACACAGAGTGACCTATATGAAGAGTGACCTACACACAGAGTGACCTACACACAGAGTGACCTATATGAAGAGTGACCTATATGAAGAGTGACCTATATGAAGAGTGACCTACACACAGAGTGACCTACACACAGAGTGACCTACACACAGAGTGACCTACATGCAGAGTGACCTACATGCAGAGTGACCTATATGAAGAGTGACCTACACAGAGTGACCTACATGAAGAGTGACCTACAGACAGAGTGACCTACACGAAGAGTGACCTACACGCATAGTGACCTACACGCAGAGTGACCTACCCGCAGAGTGACCTACATGCAGAATGACCTATATGAAGAGTGACCTACACAGAGTGACCTACACACAGAGTGACCTACATGAAGAGTGACCTACACACATAGTGACCTACATGCAGAGTGACCTACACGCAGAGTGACCTACATGCAGAATGACCTATATGAAGAGTGACCTACACACAGAGTGACCTACACACAGAATGACCTATATGAAGAGTGACCTATATGAAGAGTGACCTATATGAAGAGTGACCTATATGAAGAGTGACCTATATGAAGAGTGACCTACACACAGTGACCTATATGAAGAGTGACCTACACACAGTGACCTATATGAAGAGTGACCTACACACAGAGTGACCTATATGAAGAGTGACCTACACACAGAGTGACCTATATGAAGAGTGACCTACACACAGAGTGACCTATATGAAGAGTGACCTACACACAGAGTGACCTACACACAGAGTGACCTACACACAGAGTGACCTATATGAAGAGTGACCTATATGAAGAGTGACCTATATGAAGAGTGACCTACATGAAGAGTGACCTACACACAGAGTGACCTACACACAGAGTGACCTACATGCAGAGTGACCTACATGCAGAGTGACCTATATGAAGAGTGACCTACACACAGAGTGACCTATATGAAGAGTGACCTATATGAAGAGTGACCTACACACAGTGACCTATATGAAGAGTGACCTACACACAGAGTGGCCTATATGAAGAGTGACCTACACACAGAGTGGCCTATATGAAGAGTGACCTACACACAGAGTGACCTATATGAAGAGTGACCTACACACAGAGTGACCTATATGAAGAGTGACCTACACACAGAGTGACCTATATGAAGAGTGACCTATACACAGAGTGACCTACATGAAGAGTGACCTACACACAGAGTGACCTACACGCAGAGTGACCTACATGCAGAGTGACCTACATGCAGAATGACCTATATGAAGAGTGACCTACACAGAGTGACCTACACACAGAGTGACCTACATGAAGAGTGACCTACACACATAGTGACCTACATGCAGAGTGACCTACACGCAGAGTGACCTACATGCAGAATGACCTATATGAAGAGTGACCTACACACAGAGTGACCTACACACAGAATGACCTATATGAAGAGTGACCTATATGAAGAGTGACCTATATGAAGAGTGACCTACACACAGTGACCTATATGAAGAGTGACCTACACACAGTGACCTATATGAAGAGTGACCTACACACAGAGTGACCTATATGAAGAGTGACCTACACACAGAGTGACCTATATGAAGAGTGACCTACACACAGAGTGACCTATATGAAGAGTGACCTACACACAGAGTGACCTACACACAGAGTGACCTATATGAAGAGTGACCTATATGAAGAGTGACCTACATGAAGAGTGACCTACATGAAGAGTGACCTACACACAGAGTGACCTACACACAGAGTGACCTACATGCAGAGTGACCTACATGCAGAGTGACCTATATGAAGAGTGACCTACACAGAGTGACCTACATGAAGAGTGACCTACAGACAGAGTGACCTACACGAAGAGTGACCTACACGCATAGTGACCTACACGCAGAGTGACCTACCCGCAGAGTGACCTACATGCAGAATGACCTATATGAAGAGTGACCTACACACAGAGTGACCTACATACAGAGTGACCTACACACAGAGTGACCTATATGAAGAGTGACCTATACACAGAGTGACCTACACGCAGAGTGACCTACACGCAGAGTGACCTACACGCAGAGTGACCTATATGAAGTGACCTACACACAGAGTGACCTACACGAAGAGTGACCTATATGAAGAGTGACCTATATGAAGAGTGACCTACACACAGAGTGACCTATAAGAAGAGTGACCTACACACATAGTGACCTACACGCAGAGTGACCTACACGCAGAGTGACCTATATGAAGAGTGACCTACACACAGAGTGACCTACATGAAGAGTGACCTACACACAGAGTGACCTACATGCAGAGTGACCTACACGCAGACTGGTCGCTTTTTAATACTCAACATTTCTCTGCATTTATTTTTACCTCTGAACCAGTTTTTTCGGAGTTTGAATCATATAGAATACAAAGATGATCAGATTCCAGTACACGAGCAACTTCCACAAAGTTACGTCAGACACAGGACATTGTGAAACGAGAAAGGTCTTTCCCGTCACAGACTGATGGCCAACTTCAATTTATATCTTCCTGCAAGTGACAATTTACGCTCTGCTGTAAATCTTTAAGCATATTTCAGCATAATGTTATCAGTTTGGAGGTTCTATACTCTTCACATTTGGGGTCAGGGGTAGGTGAATAAGAAACAACCGTATTGGCACTAAAGATATAATAAAATAACTATAAAATACAATTGAGAAAATTGTGTTGCTGCTACATAAAAGGGAATCTGCAGTCCCTATGGATACAATGATCAAGAATATTTAGAGTATGGTCATAAATTATTATTCCTTCTTCCACTTGACTTTGTTTAGTTAAAATTTTGATCATTTAGCTTTTTCTTCCATCTGATTTTATCTGTGTAATTATAAGTCATGTGACGGCACCAATACAGAGTATTTATATCATGTACAAGGCTCAGGACAAGCACAGAGTATCTGAATTTATACTGCTAAACTCCTTCACTTCTATGTAACGAAAGGAATAACGGTAATATAAAAATTAGGAAAGCTCAGTAGTGCTTTGTTGGTAGAAACGTAACATCTGATGGCAGAAAAGAACAGATTGATTTGTGGGGTTTAGCTTGTATAAAAACAGTTTTATCCCTGTCATATACGGGTGTCCACCACCTACACTAGTGGTCTCTATGGCTCATCCACCAGCACTGTATTTAGGTGTATAATATGCGCTGATCCACAGTCACCAACCAACAATCACCTTTAATCTGTCCAGTGTAAATTAGACAATGAAAGCAAGAATTTGGTTGGTTGCTGTGATTTTGGCGCAAATTGTGTCTCTAAATGCAGTGTCAGTGGATGAGCCCCTGTCCCATTGCTTCTTCCACTGCCTACATAAAATAAACTAATGATGTTTACCTGTTAATGTCATTTCCCCTGACCTGCTACTATATAACGGGATTCCTCCTCTTCCTCTAGCTGTGCTCTGATTCCAGACCTACATCGCACTGGACATTCCCATCACTCTCACTCATTGTCTCCTAAATAATTTGATCTGCATGATCACGTTTTCAGTGTTTAATTAATATGTCTGGTCTATGAATTCTTTTGTTTTTCATGTATTATGTAATGTATTATGGATTGTTGCTGTCTGCTGTATACTACTGTGAATGTCTTGTACGGCGCTGCAGATCTTCTGTGGCGTGCTATAAATAAAAGATGATAAAATAATGGTCTGGGGCTACCTGAGCGATATTTTGGTAGTCGGAGAATCAAAAGAAATATCTAAAAGAAGAACAGACAAAGCGATAATTTTCCTACAGAACAGACAAGAGTCTCTATCTCAAGAAATAAAGGTTCAAGGTAACCGGGGGTAAATGTATCAAACATTTTGCAAATCGACAATATTCGGCAGCTTTGCAGGGTAGATTTAAAAAGGCAATGTCTTTACAGGCAGAACATGCCTGTAAAGACATCGCCGTTTTAAATCTGCCCTGCAAAGTCGCAGAATAGTGATAATGACAGTCACAGTGAAATCATGGAGTGCAGTGGTAAAGCTGGGTACACACTACACGGTTTTCGTCCAATAATCGGCTCAAACAGCCGACATACGACCGCTCGTTCAAAAGTCGGGTCAGTGTGTGCAGTGACACGATGGTCGAAAGTCTGCCCAAATGGACGATTGTCGCCTCATTTGGTTGGTCGTACCGTTTAATATTTTCGTTCCAATCTCGCTTCCGCTGTGTAGTGTGTATAAACTTCCGACCGACCCACAACAGAGAGTACGAAATTACAGTCATTGCTCACGACAACATGGCTGTAAAAAGTAGCTAAAGGGACGTCCGCTCTTCCCTTTATCGTCCTAAACAAGGCTAGTGTGTATGCAGTCCATGGAGCGAGCGACCGGACCATCGATCGCATGTAAAATTACTCGGCATAAAAAGTTGGTTGAAATTTCTGTAGTGTGTACCCAGCTTAAGGGTGTGATTATAGGAGACAGTCTGATCATAACAAGAAAGGCTGGTGATGGGGATGAGGAGTGAGACCAGGGAGGAGAATGTGTAACTACATAGGAGTGCACAAAACCAATATATGGCACAGGTCATAAAAGATAAAATCTCTTGGAATCTCTTTAAGGTTATATCAATATCATCAGTAATATCAATAAAAGACCCCTTCACATTCTTTATTGTTCCGTGATATCTCAGGAGATCTCAACTGCATGACAGAAGGCTGAGCAGCTAGGATAAGTTTGAATGAAGGAAAATAGGGACACAGGAAAATGTCTTATATTTTTTCAAATATCCTAATCACAGGAGTCATGTCTGCTAAGTAAATGAAGGAAAACTTCTGACCTGTTGTGTGTAGGCAATATCATCTTTGTAGGACATTCTGCTAAAAAGTTAGGCCAGTATAAAGAAAACTGTCTTGAAGGGTGTTAAGATAAGACTGTTCCAAAATTCATTTGTATTTACACAGACTTTCTAGTTCTGACATCACAGTAGAAGGGGGACTGTGGGCATCTGAAGAATGTTTAAAATGTCTTAAGCTAAAAGATTTGTTCACTTTTGGCAGTTAATTTAATATTGAGAAATGTTCCAGAGAATTCATGCTCTCCTTGTGGGCAAACGTCTGATCATTAGTTCATTTTCTGTTTGCTCCTTTTTATTTTAAAATAATCTATTGTATAATATCTATGTGTATCCTGTTAGATACAAAACAATTAATAAGTTCTTGCCACTTTGTTCTTACAAATGTACATATCAGACTTAGTTTGGTATTAGAATGTTACATAGCTGAAACAGAGGAGATCATTTGATTTATGATAACTCTGATTAAAGTAAGTTGTGATTGGTTCAGACGAAGGGAGAACAGAAGGCTTCTTACGAGTATGATTGTCAGCTCTTCAGAAAAAACCTTGGTGGTGGTATATTGGTAAGGCATATGTCAGTGTGTGGAATAGACAGGATAGTTTTATTAATTTTTAAACAGACTAGGTTGTTTTTGGATTAACCCTTTACACACGTCACGCAGGCTCAGGTGAGTACTGGATCGAGACCATGATGCCCTGCTTTCTTAGTGCCACCAACTCCTTGGTGAATGCTCTTGGGGTATGTTGAAAGGCTGAACAGTGGGCACGAATATTGAAATTGGCGAGCTTCCACTATCCCCACAAGATTGCTTGGGAACGTGACCTCTCGTGTGTCCGTATAGAGGAAAATGTTTATAGGTTCCTGTTCCGCTGGTACTATGTCACTACTTGTATCTGTAAAATGTTGCCCTCCTCTGATAGATGCTGGCGTGCATGCTCTGGTGTGGGCACGTTCCTTCATATATGGTGAGACTGCCCAAAACTGACCCGGTTTTGGCGGGATATTAAATCCCCATTACAGTCTATAAATCTTTTTTTTTTTCCCAGCGGATCCGAAATTCTTTCTCCTCCCTTTGGGTTTCCCTTTGGCTACCAGACACCAGAATAAATTGACCCGCCACATTATGTCAGCCACCATCTGTTAAATTGGTGCTGACTGGAAACAAACTGCTCCCCCATCCCTTACCACCAGACTCTGGCATATCCACCGCTGGGATTTCATGACCAGCATCATTAATAAATATTCCAAGTCCTTTAATAAAGTTTGGGACCCATGGATATCATACTTCCAATATCGCTCCCCCTATTCCTGAAGGACTCATCAATTCTGCTCACTACCATCCCTGTCCCTTCCTCTCTCCCAAAGAAGGATCCTGCCACTCCGTCCTCTCTCATTTCTACCTGCTTCCCTTCTCCTTTCTCTCTCAGTCCTTTTCTTCTCTCTACCCTCATCTCCTCCTCCTTTCTCTATCTCCTTACTCACTCTTTTCTTTCCCTTAATCTCCGTATAACTACTAACAGCCTCTGGTCTCTCATGATTGATGCCTCTGTTTGATCTGACTACTGCATATCCAGTTCTCTCTCTTTCAGCCTTATTTACGTTTTCGTACCCCTTTCCTACACCATGATGTAATATTGTCAGTCTTCTGTTTAAAGACCGTTTAATAAAAATACATTTAATAAAAAGAAAAAAAAAGAAAAATTGGCGAACTAGAACACAAAATCTGAGATGGCGGAAAACATATTTACCGCAGTTTGCTCGTACTTTGGTTTAAAAGGCTGGAGTTTCCTCCATATATTGGAGACAGTGGGGGCAATGTGTGATAGCCCCAAAGATGTACCCCATGCCCTGGGTAGCTACCGCTTGCGGCGCGACCCCAAGCCCCACCGGATCTTTTAACCGATATACAGGCAATTCCCAGAAGAAAAAATAACAAACATTCAATGCACTCATATTACGCATTCTGCCTACTCAGCCGGGCAAGAGACACTGAGGAAGAGGAGGAGAGACACTGAGGAAGAGGAGGAGTTACATTATATTATACATTATATAGGCTCAGAGGTATTTTCTTCTGTCAGCTGAGTAGAGAATTAACCCATTTGGCAAGGGGCCGGGGTGTTCCTGTCTGCTGACGTCTATAGAGAAATAGATTTTTATAATATATATATATATTGTGGCAAGAGCCCGCTACAGCAGAAGCACACGCGTACAACTTCTTCCTTTTTATGGTTCTTTATTGTCAGGATGGTAATAATGTTTTGACACCGTATACTTGCACAGCAATTATGGAGACCCTCAATGCTTACTATACATAGTCCAGCTCTCTGTCCAGATCAGCCAGCTAGCCCAGCGTTGATCTACCTGAACAATGAAACAAGCAGGGTTTTATACCTGACACTCCTCCCACAGGCCTAGCTTGATGGACAGGTGACACACCCACCTTCTCTTTAAAAGGAAACGCCCATCCCTGGCTCTGTTTAGACTATCAGACCCACCCTGTCTGTTTGCTGAGAGGAAGCAGCTTTTAAATCATGTAAGTAAACCAATTTTAAACTACACATATGTTTTTACCTGGTTTAATCTCCACCTAGGTACATAACTGTGCCAAAGTTTTACTCTACTTCCCTGCTTTCTCTGCATATTGTCAGCTAAATGCCTCCTTTTGTTACAATATATATATATATATTATATATATACACACACACACATATATACATACATACATACATATATATCTCTATCAGCATGAAATCTTTGTGGCATGATTTCTACAAGTTATTTATAGATTTTGGTTCATGTTGCTTGATAGCATCACCCAGTTGCTGCAGATTAGTCAGCTTGCACCAACAATCATTCTAGGTGAAACTCACTTAGATCACATTTCTTCCACATTCTGGAGTTCGATCTGAACAACTAGTGAATCTCTTGACCATGTCTGCATGCTTCTAGCTGATTGGCCAATTAAATATTTTAGCATGCACGAGCAGGTGTTCCGAATAAAGTGGTCCCTGGCGGAGAGTGTAAATATACACATACATACATGTGGAAACTGTCACCATATCTATCCATAGCAGTTATCAATATGTATGTATACTTACACACATTATTAATAATAATAATAAGCTACTTCGGAGAAGAAGAAATTGAATTGAGACAGAAGGGAAGAGGGACCTCGTAGGAGCTTACATACTAAAGGGAGGGGAAACAGACAGCAGGCACAATAGGAGACAGTGGAGGGGATCAGGTGTAAGAGACAGGGAAGAGTGAGATGAGGAGAACACGGTTGGAGAAGGTTAGGTCGATAGCCCGTAGGCTTTGAGAGCCCATTTGAAAGTGCTCAGATTAGGGGACAGATGGATGGAGCGAGGGAGGTCGTTCCAGTGGAGGAGGCAGCACGGGAGAAGTCTTGAATTTTGGCGTGGGATGAGGTGATCAGTGTGGAGGAGAGGCGACGGTCATTAGCCGAACGCAAGGAACGGGCGGGAGTGTGAATGGAGAGGAGGTTGGAGATATAAGGGGCCTTGGAATGGGAGAGAGCCTTGTAGGTGAGGGTGAGGAGTTTGAAGAGAATTCTGTAGGGGAAAGGGAGCCAATATAAGGCAGAGAGGGAGGCAGAGGAAGAGCAGCATATAAAGAAAAGTGGAGTCTCGCAGCCGAATTGAGCATAGAGCGAAGGGGTGCAAGATGGGAGTGAGGGAGGAGGGTGAGGTGAAGGTTACAATAATGGAGACAGGAAATTATAAGATCGTGGATAATAGTTTTGGTGGCGTCATGAGAAAGGAAGGGCCGGATGTGGATAATATTCCAAAGTTGGAAACGACAGGATTGGACAAGAGATTGAATGTGGGGGACAAAAGAGAGGGAGGAGTCAAGGGGGACACCCAGGCAGCAGAGTTGGGTGACAGGAGAGATGGTGGTGATATTAACGGTGATGGAGAGATCAATGTTAGAAGATTTAGAAGGAGGTATATATTAGTATATATTATATTCATTTTCCCCCACTTCTTATGTATTGCCCCCCATATCGTAGAAAGGTGGAACCTCCGCTTTGGGGGACTTGTCACGCACGCACGTCCCTGGTACTTCGCACTTTCTGGTTTCCATGTAAGAGGGGAGGAGCAGTGGTGGGAGTTACAGGAGGCTGCTTTTCTGACTTTTTGGGTGAAAGCTGAACTCTACTTAAACATATATTTCACGCACATATTTGTCAAACTCACCTTACGGATAAACGCTCTGCGGATATTTTTATCATCCCAGTGGCTGGTGGGAAAATCTTGGTTGTCACAATATGAGGGCGGTCCCTCTTCATGGTAAGTGGTGCTGTGTATCGGTGAGCCAAAATCTAAGAGTGATATAGACAATGAGGTGTGAGGCCGAAGAGTGAGAGAGTCAAATATAATCAGATACAGTAGGTTCATTCACCAGAGCACAGTATTTATACATCTTGCATTGTTACAAATAAAACAACAGGTTGAACCAGCTGCAACATGCATTATAATGAAGGACACTGTGTACTCACCACTTGGCTCCGAGGGGTATCCACCCTGCGCATACGGAGGATGTTGGTATGGTTGGCTGGGATAAGGGCCGGTGGAGTAAGCGGGAGGATATGGGGGCTGGCTGGGGTAGGGAACAGAGTTCGGGTAGGGTACATCAGCGGGGTAAGGGGCTGTATTAGGATAAGGTGCAGCATTAGGGTATGGTGGCTGACCATATCCAGGGGGTGGCGGAGGACCTTGTCCTACAGGATAGGGGGGATTAGCGTATGGATCTCCTGTGACCAGGAAACTCTTCTCGTGGGACATTCTTAATATCAGCAGAAGCTGGGAAAGGAAATCTGGATTCCAATAAATCCGGTTCCTGTAAAACAGAATAATTTCATTTACAATCTCCTCTTTCATCCACTGCCCTATGTACAGAGAAACAGAATCTAATTGCAGAAAAGAAGCCTCAGGTCCATCTAATTTGCCCCATCTTGTGTGCGCTCGTTAATTGGGGAATATTTTATATCAATTCTAAACCATAATCATATTGTGCATTACTGAATAATTGTACTGTACTGCTGGAAACTATTCCACGGATCTCTCCCCTATTCCTCATATTCCCTCCAATACCAGACAGGCTCTCCATATCCTTATTTTATGTGGTATCTAATGCAGAATTATATATACACAGCACATGGACAAGATGTATCAGAATTACTCATTACCCCACAGAAAAGATCCTCCCCTGTTCCCACATTATCAGTGTCCCCAACACCCCTCCTCTGTCCCCATATTATCAGTGTCCCCGACACCCCTGTCCCCACATTATCAGTTTCCCGGATACCCCTCCCCCGTCCCCACATTATCAGTGTCCCCGACACCCCTGTCCCCACATTATCAGTTTCCCGGATACCCCTCCCCCGTCCCCACATTATCAGTGTCCCCGACACAAGAAAGATCCTCCCCTGTCCCCACATTATCAGTGTCCCCGACACCCCCGTCCCCACATTATCAGTGTCCCCGACACCGCTGTCCCCACATTATCAGTGTCCCCGACACCCCTGTCCCCACATTATCAGTGTCCCCGACACCCCTCCCCACATTATCAGTGTCCCGGACACAAGAAAGATTCTCCCCTGTCCCCACATTATCAGTGTCCCCGACACCCCTGTTCCCACATTATCAGTGTCCCCGACACCCCTCTCCCGTCCCCACATTATCAGTGTCCCCGACACCCCTGTCCCCACATTATCAGTGTCCCAGACACCCCTGTCCCCACATTATCAGTGTCCCAGACACCCCTGTCCCCACATTATCAGTGTCCCCGACACCCCTCCTCCGTCCCCATATTATCAGTGTCCCCAACACCCCTCCTCCGTCCCCACATTATAAGTGTCCCCGACACCCCTCCCCCGTCCCCACATTATCAGTGTCCCAGACACCCCTCCCCACATTATCAGTGTCCCCGACACCCCTCCCCCGTCCCCACATTATCAGTGTCCCAGACACCCCTCCCCACATTATCAGTGTCCCAGACACAAGAAAGATTCTCCCCTGTTCCCACATTATCAGTGTCCCCGACACCCCTGTTCCCACATTATCAGTGTCCCCGACACCCCTCTCCCGTCCCCACATTATCAGTGTCCCCGACACCCCTGTCCCCACATTATCAGTGTCCCAGACACCCCTGTCCCCACATTATCAGTGTCCCAGACACCCCTGTCCCCACATTATCAGTGTCCCCAACACCCCTCCTCCGTCCCCACATTATCAGTGTCCCCGACACCCCTGTTCCCACATTATCAGTGTCCCCGACACCCCTCCCCGTCCCCACATTATCAGTGTCCCCGACACCCCTGTTCCCACATTATCAGTGTCCCCGACACCCCTCCCCACATTATCAGTTTCCCGGATACCCCTCCCCCGTCCCCACATTATCAGTGTCCCCGACACCCCTCCCGTCCCCCCACATTATCAGTGTCCCCGACACCCCTGTCCCCACATTATCAGTGTCCCCGACAGCCCTCCTCCGTCCCCATATTATCAGTGTCCCCGACACCCCTGCCCCCACATTATTAGTTTCCCGGATACCCCTCCCCCGTCCCAAACATTATCAGTGTCCCCGACACAAGAAAGATCCTCCCCTGTCCCCACATTACCAGTGTCCCCGACACCCCTGTCCCCACATTATCAGTGTCCCCGACAGCCCTCCTCCGTCCCCACATTATCAGTGTCCCGGACACCCCTCCCCACATTATCAGTGTCCCAGACACCCCTGTCCCCACATTATCAGTGTCCCCGACACCCCTGTCCCCACATTATCAGTGTCCCCGACACCCCTCCTCCGTCCCCATATTATCAGTGTCCCCAACACCCCTCCTCCGTCCCCACATTATAAGTGTCCCCGACACCCCTCCTCCGTCCCCACATTATAAGTGTCCCCGACACCCCTCCTCCGTCCCCACATTATAAGTGTCCCCGACACCCCTCCCCACGTTATCAGTGTCCCAGACACCCCTCCCCACGTTATCAGTGTCCCAGACACCCCTCCCCACATTATCAGTGTCCCCGACATCCCTCCCCCGTCCCCACATTATCAGTGTCCAAGACACCCCTCCCCCGTCCCCACATTATCAGTGTCCCAGACACAAGAAAGATTCTCCCCTGTCCCCACATTATCAGTGTCCCAGACACCCCTGTCCCCACATTATCAGTGTCCCCGACACCCCTGTCCCCACATTATCAGTGTCCCCGACACCCCTCCTCCGTCCCCATATTATCAGTGTCCCCAACACCCCTCCTCCGTCCCCACATTATAAGTGTCCCCGACACCCCTCCCCCGTCCCCACATTATCAGTGTCCCGACACCCCTCCCCACGTTATCAGTGTCCCAGACACCCCTCCCCACGTTATCAGTGTCCCAGACACCCCTCCCCACATTATCAGTGTCCCCGACATCCCTCCCCCGTCCCCACATTATCAGTGTCCCAGACACAAGAAAGATTCTCCCCTGTCCCCACATTATCAGTGTCCCCGACACCCCTCCCCACATTATCAGTGTCCCCGACACCCCTCCTCCGTCCCCATATTATCAGTGTCCCCGACACCCGTCCCCACATTATCAGTGTCCCCGACACCCCTCCCCGTCCCCACATTATCAGTGTCCCCGACACCCCTGTTCCCACATTATCAGTGTCCCCGACACCCCTCCCCGTCCCCACATTATCAGTTTCCCGGATACCCCTCCCCCGTCCCAAACATTATCAGTGTCCCCGACACAAGAAAGATCCTCACCTGTCCCCACATTACCAGTGTCCCCGACACCCCCGTCCCCACATTATCAGTGTCCCCGACAGCCCTCCTCCGTCCCCACATTATCAGTGTCCCCGACAGCCCTCCTCCGTCCCCACATTATCAGTGTCCCGGACACCCCTGTTCCCACATTATCAGTGTGCCCGACACCCCTCCCCGTCCCCACATTATCAGTGTCCCCGACACCCCTCCCCGTCCCCACATTATCAGTGTCCCCGACACCCCTGTCCCCACATTATCAGTGTCCCCGACACCCGTCCCCACATTATCAGTGTCCCCGACACCCCTGTCCCCACATTATCAGTGTCCCCGACACCCCTCCCCTGTCCCCACATAATCAGTTTCCCGGATACCCCTCCCCCGTCCCCACATTATCAGTGTCCCCGACACCCCCGTCCCCACATTATCAGTGTCCCCGACACCCCTGTCCCCACATTCAGTGTCCCCGACACCCCTCCCCTGTCCCCACATTATCAGTGTCCCCGACACCCCTCCCCTGTCCCCACATTATCAGTGTCCCCGACACCCCGTCCCCCGATTATCAGTTTCCCGGATACCCCTCCCCCGTCCCCACATTATCAGTGTCCCCGACACCCCTCCCCCGTCCCCACATTATCAGTGTCCCCGACACCCCGTCCCCCGTCCCCACATTATCAGTGTCCCCGACACCCCTCCCCCGTCCCCACATTATCAGTGTCCCCGACACCCCTCCCCTGTCCCCACATTATCAGTGTATTATGAGGGTGATAATATGTGCTAGAAGTATGTAGATATATGTCTAAAGGGGATACCATGTATGTAGAGAGACATATAATGAGTATAATACTGTTTGCTCCATGTATATATGTATATATAGAGAGGTGATCCATGTATGTGTGTAGACATATGTAATGAGTTACATAAACAACCCTGACATCACATGATCCGCTCACCAGTCACCGGGTGAGGTACAGACACCCGGATGAGGCACAGGAAGAGATCAGGCCTTCTTGTACCATCCCCATCAGCTGCTCTCACCCCAAGAACTGACACTCTACGGAGCTATATAGACACTCACCTGACAGCGAGATCCGGCCTCACTCCCACTGCAGATACAGACTGTCCCCGCCCCCTCCTTCATATCCCCGCCCACTACTGTCCCCGCCCCCTCCTTCATATCCCCGCCCACTAGTGTCCCCGCACCTCCTTCATATCCCCGCCTCCTCCTTCATATCCCCGCCCACTGCTGTCCCCGCACCTCCTTCATATCCCCGCCCACTACTGTCCCCGTCCTCTCCTTCATATCCCCGCCTCCTCCTTCATATCCCCGCCCACTACTGTCCCCGTCCTCTCCTTCATATCCCCGCCCACTACTGTCCTCGTCCTCTCCTTCATATCCCCGCCTCCTCCTTCATATCCCCGCCCACTACTGTCCCTGTCCCTCGTCTACATATCCCCGCCTACTACTGTCCCCGCCCCTTCTTTATATCCCCGCCCACTAATGTCCCCGTTCCGCCCCCTCCTCCGCGGCCGCGTCACCGGAAACCCCACTTGGGTCACCTCCATATGTAACGTGTATATACATCACTGCATGTATCCTGTCACATATCACACACACACTCCATGTACATCTACATCACTGCATGTATCCTGTCACATATCACACACACTCCATGTACATCTACATCACTACATGTATCCTGTCACATATCACACACACACTCCATGTACATCTACATCACTACATGTATCCTGTCACATATCACACACACTCCATGTACATCTACATCACTGCATGTATCCTGTCACATATCACACACACTCCATGTACATCTACATCACTGCATGTATCCTGTCACATATCACACACACACTCCATGTACATCTACATTACTGCATGTATCCTGTCACATATCACACACACACTCCATGTACATCTACATTACTGCATGTATCCTGTCACATATCACACACACACTCCATGTACATCTACATCACTACATGTATCCTGTCACATATCACACACACTCCATGTACATCTACATTACTGCATGTATCCTGTCACATATCACACACACACTCCATGTACATCTACATTACTGCATGTATCCTGTCACATATCACACACACTCCATGTACATCTACATCACTACATGTATCCTGTCACATATCACACACACACTCCATGTACATCTACATCACTACATGTATCCTGTCACATATCACACACACTCCATGTACATCACTACATGTATCCTGTCACATATCACACACACTCCATGTACATCTACATCACTGCATGTATCCTGTCACATATCACACACACACTCCATGTACATCTACATCACTGCATGTATCCTGTCACATATCACACACACTCCATGTACATCTACATCACTACATGTATCCTGTCACATATCACACACACTCCATGTACATCTACATCACTGCATGTATCCTGTCACATATCACACACACTCCATGTACATCTACATCACTACATGTATCCTGTCACATATCACACACACACTCCATTGAGATCTACATCACTACATGTATCCTGTCACATATCACACACACACTCCATTGAGATCTACATCACTACATGTATCCTGTCACATATCGCACACACTCCATGTACATCTACATCACTGCATGTATCCTGTCACATATCACACACACTCCATGTACATCTACATCACTGCATGTATCCTGTCACATATCACACACACTCCATGTACATCTACATCACTACATGTATCCTGTCACATATCACACACACTCCATGTACACCTACATCACTACATGTATCCTGTCACATATCACACACACTCCATGTACACCTACATCACTACATGTATCCTGTCACATATCACACACACTCCATGTACACCTACATCACTACATGTATCCTGTCACATATCACACACACACTCCATGTACATCTACATCACTGCATGTATCCTGTCACATATCACACACACACTCCATGTACATCACTACATGTATCCTGTCACATATCACACACACACTCCATGTACACCTACATCACTACATGTATCCTGTCACATATCACACACACACTCCATGTACATCTACATAACTACATTTATCCTGTCACATATCACACACACACTCCATGTACATCTACATCACTGCATGTATCCTGTCACATATCACACACACACTCCATGTACATCACTACATGTATCCTGTCACATATCACACACACACTCCATGTACATCTACATCACTGCATGTATCCTGTCACATATCACACACACACTCCATGTACATCACTACATGTATCCTGTCACATATCACACACACTCCATGTACATCTACATCACTACATGTATCCTGTCACATATCACACACACACTCCATGTACATCTACATCACTACATGTATCCTGTCACATATCACACACACACTCCATGTACATCTACATCACTACATGTATCCTGTCACATATCACACACACTCCATGTACATCTACATCACTGCATGTATCCTGTCACATATCACACACACACACTCCATGTACATCTACATCACTGCATGTATCCTGTCACATATCACACACACTCCATGTACATCTACATCACTGCATGTATCCTGTCACATATCACACACACACACTCCATGTACATCTACATCACTACATGTATCCTGTCACATATCACACACACTCCATGTACATCTACATCACTACATGTATCCTGTCACATATCACACACACACTCCATGTACATCTACATCACTACATGTATCCTGTCACATATCACACACACTCCATGTACATCTACATCACTACATGTATCCTGTCACATATCACACACACACTCCATGTACATCTACATCACTACATGTATCCTGTCACATATCACACACACTCCATGTACATCTACATCACTGCATGTATCCTGTCACATATCACACACACACTCCATGTACATTTACATCACTGCATGTATCCTGTCACATATCACACACACACTCCATGTACATCTACATCACTGCATGTATCCTGTCACATATCACACACACACTCCATGTACATCTACATTACTGCATGTATCCTGTCACATATCACACACACACTCCATGTACATCTACATCACTGCATGTATCCTGTCACATATCACACACACACTCCATGTACATCTACATCACTACATGTATCCTGTCACATATCACACACACTCCATGTACATCTACATCACTACATGTATCCTGTCACATATCACACACACTCCATGTACATCTACATCACTGCATGTATCCTGTCACATATCACACACACTCCATGTACATCTACATCACTACATGTATCCTGTCACATATCACACACACTCCATGTACATCTACATCACTACATGTATCCTGTCACATATCACACACACACACACTCCATGTACATCTACATCACTACATGTATCCTGTCACATATCACACACACACTCCATGTACATCTACATCACTACATGTATCCTGTCACATATCACACACACTCCATGTACATCTACATCACTGCATGTATCCTGTCACATATCACACACACTCCATGTACATCTACATCACTACATGTATCCTGTCACATATCACACACACTCCATGTACATCTACATCACTGCATGTATCCTGTCACATATCACACACACTCCATGTACATCTACATCACTACATGTATCCTGTCACATATCACACACACACTCCATGTACATCTACATTACTGCATGTATCCTGTCACATATCACACACACTCCATGTACATCTACATCACTACATGTATCCTGTCACATATCACACACACACTCCATGTACATCTACATCACTACATGTATCCTGTCACATATCACACACACTCCATGTACATCTACATCACTACATGTATCCTGTCACATATCACACACACTCCATGTACATCTACATCACTGCATGTATCCTGTCACATATCACACACACACTCCATGTACATCTACATCACTACATGTATCCTGTCACATATCACACACACTCCATGTACATCTACATCACTACATGTATCCTGTCACATATCTCACACACACTCCATGTACATCTACATCACTACATGTATCCTGTCACATATCACACACACTCCATGTACATCTACATCACTGCATGTATCCTGTCACATATCACACACACTCCATGTACATCTACATCACTACATGTATCCTGTCACATATCACACACACTCCATGTACATCTACATCACTGCATGTATCCTGTCACATATCACACACACTCCATGTACATCTACATCACTACATGTATCCTGTCACATATCACACACACACTCCATTGAGATCTACATCACTACATGTATCCTGTCACATATCACACACACACTCCATTGAGATCTACATCACTACATGTATCCTGTCACATATCACACACACTCCATGTACATCTACATCACTGCATGTATCCTGTCACATATCACACACACTCCATGTACATCTACATCACTGCATGTATCCTGTCACATATCACACACACTCCATGTACATCTACATCACTGCATGTATCCTGTCACATATCACACACACTCCATGTACATCTACATCACTACATGTATCCTGTCACATATCACACACACTCCATGTACACCTACATCACTACATGTATCCTGTCACATATCACACACACTCCATGTACACCTACATCACTACATGTATCCTGTCACATATCACACACACTCCATGTACACCTACATCACTACATGTATCCTGTCACATATCACACACACACTCCATGTACATCTACATCACTGCATGTATCCTGTCACATATCACACACACACTCCATGTACATCACTACATGTATCCTGTCACATATCACACACACACTCCATGTACACCTACATCACTACATGTATCCTGTCACATATCACACACACACTCCATGTACATCTACATAACTACATTTATCCTGTCACATATCACACACACACTCCATGTACATCTACATCACTGCATGTATCCTGTCACATATCACACACACACTCCATGTACATCACTACATGTATCCTGTCACATATCACACACACACTCCATGTACATCTACATCACTGCATGTATCCTGTCACATATCACACACACACTCCATGTACATCACTACATGTATCCTGTCACATATCACACACACTCCATGTACATCTACATCACTACATGTATCCTGTCACATATCACACACACACTCCATGTACATCTACATCACTACATGTATCCTGTCACATATCACACACACACTCCATGTACATCTACATCACTACATGTATCCTGTCACATATCACACACACTCCATGTACATCTACATCACTGCATGTATCCTGTCACATATCACACACACACACTCCATGTACATCTACATCACTGCATGTATCCTGTCACATATCACACACACTCCATGTACATCTACATCACTGCATGTATCCTGTCACATATCACACACACACACTCCATGTACATCTACATCACTGCATGTATCCTGTCACATATCACACACACTCCATGTACATCTACATCACTACATGTATCCTGTCACATATCACACACACACTCCATGTACATCTACATCACTACATGTATCCTGTCACATATCACACACACTCCATGTACATCTACATCACTACATGTATCCTGTCACATATCACACACACACTCCATGTACATCTACATCACTACATGTATCCTGTCACATATCACACACACTCCATGTACATCTACATCACTGCATGTATCCTGTCACATATCACACACACACTCCATGTACATTTACATCACTGCATGTATCCTGTCACATATCACACACACACTCCATGTACATCTACATCACTACATGTATCCTGTCACATATCACACACACACACTCCATGTACATCTACATCACTACATGTATCCTGTCACATATCACACACACTCCATGTACACCTACATCACTACATGTATCCTGTCACATATCACACACACACTCCATGTACATCTACATCACTACATGTATCCTGTCACATATCACACACACACACTCCATGTACATCTACATCACTACATGTATCCTGTCACATATCACACACACACTCCATGTACATCTACATCACTACATGTATCCTGTCACATATCACACACACTCCATGTACATCTACATCACTGCATGTATCCTGTCACATATCACACACACACACTCCATGTACACCTACATCACTACATGTATCCTGTCACATATCACACACACACTCCATGTACATCTACATCACTACATGTATCCTGTCACATATCACACACACTCCATGTACATCTACATCACTACATGTATCCTGTCACATATCACACACACACACTCCATGTACATCTACATCACTGCATGTATCCTGTCACATATCACACACACTCCATGTACATCTACATCACTACATGTATCCTGTCACATATCACACACACTCCATGTACATCTACATTACTGCATGTATCCTGTCACATATCACACACACTCCATGTACATCTACATCACTACATGTATCCTGTCACATATCACACACACACTCCATGTACATCTACATCACTACATGTATCCTGTCACATATCACACACACACTCCATGTACATCTACATCACTACATGTATCCTGTCACATATCACACACACTCCATGTACATCTACATCACTACATGTATCCTGTCACATATCACACACACTCCATGTACATCTACATTACTGCATGTATCCTGTCACATATCACACACACTCCAAGTACATCTACATCACTACATGTATCCTGTCACATATCACACACACACACTTCATGTACATCTACATCACTGCATGTATCCTGTCACATATCACACACACTCCATGTACATCTACATCACTACATGTATCCTGTCACATATCACACACACTCCATGTACATCTACATTACTGCATGTATCCTGTCACATATCACACACACTCCATGTACATCTACATCACTACATGTATCCTGTCACATATCACACACACACTCCATGTACATCTACATCACTACATGTATCCTGTCACATATCACACACACTCCATGTACATCTACATCACTACATGTATCCTGTCACATATCACACACACTCCATGTACATCTACATTACTGCATGTATCCTGTCACATATCACACACACTCCATGTACATCTACATTACTGCATGTATCCTGTCACATATCACACACACTCCATGTACACCTACATCACTACATGTGTCCTGTCACATATCACACACACTCCATGTACATTTACATTACTGCATGTATCCTGTCACGTATCACACACACACTCCATGTACACCTACATCACTACATGTATCCTGTCACATATCACACACACACACTCCATGTACACCTACATCACTACATGTATCCTGTCACATATCACAAACACACTCCATGTACATCTACATCACTGCATGTATCCTGTCACATATCACACACACACTCCATGTACATCACTGCATGTATCCTGTCACATATCACACACACACTCCATGTACATCTACATCACTGCATGTATCCTGTCACATATCACACACACTCCATGTACATCTACATCACTACATGTATCCTGTCACATATCACACACACACTCCATGTACATCTACATCACTGCATGTATCCTGTCACATATCACACACACACTCCATGTACATCTACATCACTACATGTATCCTGTCACATATCACACACACTCCATGTACATCTACATCACTACATGTATCCTGTCACATATCACACACACTCCATGTACATCTACATCACTACATGTATCCTGTCACATATCACACACACTCCATGTACATCTACATCACTGCATGTATCCTGTCACATATCACACACACTCCATGTACATCTACATTACTGCATGTATCCTGTCACATATCACACACACTCCATGTACATCTACATCACTGCATGTATCCTGTCACATATCACACACACTCCATGTACATCTACATCACTACATGTATCCTGTCACATATCACACACACTCCATGTACATCTACATCACTGCATGTATCCTGTCACATATCACACACACTCCATGTACATCTACATTACTGCATGTATCCTGTCACATATCACACACACTCCATGTACATCTACATTACTGCATGTATCCTGTCACATATCACACACACTCCATGTACATCTACATCACTGCATGTATCCTGTCACATATCACACACACTCTATGTACATCTACATCACTGCATGTATCCTGTCACATATCACACAAACACTCCATGTACATCTACATCACTGCATGTATCCTGTCACATATCACACACACTCCATGTACATCTACATCACTGCATGTATCCTGTCACATATCACACACACCCACTCCATGTACATCTACATCACTACATGTATCCTGTCACATATCACACACACTCCATGTACATCTACATCACTACATGTATCCTGTCACATATCACACACACACTCCATTGACATCTACAGTACTGCATGTATCCTGTCACATATCACACACACACTCCATGTACATCTACATTACTGCATGTATCCTGTCACATATCACACACACACTCCATGTACATCTACATCACTACATGTATCCTGTCACATATCACACACACTCCATGTACATCTACATCACTGCATGTATCCTGTCACATATCACACACACTCCATGTACATCTACATTACTGCATGTATCCTGTCACATATCACACACACTCCATGTACATCTACATTACTGCATGTATCCTGTCACATATCACACACACTCCATGTACATCTACATCACTACATGTATCCTGTCACATATCACACACACTCCATGTACATCTACATCACTACATGTATCCTGTCACATATCACACACACTCCATGTACATCTACATCACTGCATGTATCCTGTCACATATCACACACACTCCATGTACATCTACATTACTGCATGTATCCTGTCACATATCACACACACTCCATGTACATCTACATTACTGCATGTATCCTGTCACATATCACACACACTCCATGTACATCTACATCACTGCATGTATCCTGTCACATATCACACACACTCCATGTACATCTACATCACTGCATGTATCCTGTCACATATCACACAAACACTCCATGTACATCTACATCACTGCATGTATCCTGTCACATATCACACACACTCCATGTACATCTACATCACTGCATGTATCCTGTCACATATCACACACACCCACTCCATGTACATCTACATCACTACATGTATCCTGTCACATATCACACACACTCCATGTACATCTACATCACTACATGTATCCTGTCACATATCACACACACACTCCCTTGACATCTACAGTACTGCATGTATCCTGTCACATATCACACACACACTCCATGTACATCTACATTACTGCATGTATCCTGTCACATATCACACACACACTCCATGTACATCTACATCACTACATGTATCCTGTCACATATCACACACACTCCATGTACATCTACATCACTACATGTATCCTGTCACATATCACACACACACTCCATTGACATCTACAGTACTGCATGTATCCTGTCACATATCGCACACACACTCCATATACATCTACATCACTGCATGTATCCTGTCACATATCACACACACTCCATGTACATCTACGTCACTACATGTATCCTGTCACATATCGCACACACTCCATTGAGATCTACATCACTGCATGTATCCTGTCACATATCACACACACACTCCATGTACATCTACATCACTACATGTATCCTGTCACATATCACACACACTCCATGTACATCTACATCACTGCATGTATCCTGTCACATATCACACACACTCCATGTACATCTACATCACTGCATGTATCCTGTCGCGTATCACACACACTCCATGTACATCTACTTTACTGCATGTATCCTGTCACATATCACACACACACTCCATGTATATCTACATCACTACATGTATCCTGTCACATATCGGACACACTCCATGTACTTCTACATTATTACATGTATCCTGTCACATATCACACACACTCCATGTACATCTACATCACTACATGTATCCTGTCACATATCACACACACACTACATGTACATCTACATCACTGCATGTATCCTGTCACATATCACACACACACTACATGTACATCTACATCACTGCATGTATCCTGTCACATATCAAACACACTCCATGTACATCTACATTACTGCATGTATCCTGTCACATATCACACACACTCCATGTACATCTACATTACTGCATGTATCCTGTCACATATCACACACACACTCCATTGACATCTACATTACTGCATGTATCCTGTCACGTATCACACACACACTCCATGTACATCTACGGGCAAGGGGGCCCCATAGGCAGGGCTTTTAATGAGAATAAATAATCCTGCAAAAGAAAAAAAACTGCAAAAAAAACCTACAAGGGTCACTGAGCAAGTACATCTATCTATCTCTATCTCTATATATCTATATCTGTATACATCTATTTATCTATATCTATATCTAGAGGCCCCGGTGCACTGCTTTGCCCGGGGGCCCATAATGTTGTTAAGATGGCCCTGCAAGTATCCTGTCACATATCACACACACACTCCATGTACATCTACATCACTACATGTATCCTGTCACATATCACACACACTCCATGTACACCTACATCACTACATGTATCCTGTCACATATCACACACACACTCCATGTACATCTACATCACTACATGTATCCTGTCACATATCACACACACACACTCCATGTACATCTACATCACTACATGTATCCTGTCACATATCACACACACACTCCATGTACATCTACATCACTACATGTATCCTGTCACATATCACACACACTCCATGTACATCTACATCACTGCATGTATCCTGTCACATATCACACACACACACTCCATGTACATCTACATCACTACATGTATCCTGTCACATATCACACACACACTCCATGTACATCTACATCACTACATGTATCCTGTCACATATCACACACACTCCATGTACATCTACATCACTGCATGTATCCTGTCACATATCACACACACTCCATGTACATCTACATCACTACATGTATCCTGTCACATATCACACACACTCCATGTACATCTACATCACTACATGTATCCTGTCACATATCACACACACACTCCATGTACACCTACATCACTACATGTATCCTGTCACATATCACACACACACACTCCATGTACATCTACATCACTGCATGTATCCTGTCACATATCACACACACACTCCATGTACACCTACATCACTACATGTATCCTGTCACATATCACACACACACTCCATGTACATCTACATCACTACATGTATCCTGTCACATATCACACACACTCCATGTACATCTACATCACTACATGTATCCTGTCACATATCACACACACACACTCCATGTACATCTACATCACTACATGTATCCTGTCACATATCACACACACACTCCATGTACATCTACATCACTACATGTATCCTGTCACATATCACACACACTCCATGTACATCTACATCACTACATGTATCCTGTCACATATCACACACACTCCATGTACATCTACATTACTGCATGTATCCTGTCACATATCACACACACTCCAAGTACATCTACATCACTACATGTATCCTGTCACATATCACACACACACTCCATGTACATCTACATCACTACATGTATCCTGTCACATATCACACACACTCCATGTACATCTACATCACTACATGTATCCTGTCACATATCACACACACACACTCCATGTACATCTACATCACTGCATGTATCCTGTCACATATCACACACACTCCATGTACATCTACATCACTACATGCATCCTGTCACATATCACACACACTCCATGTACATCTACATTACTGCATGTATCCTGTCACATATCACACACACTCCATGTACATCTACATCACTACATGTATCCTGTCACATATCACACACACACTCCATGTACATCTACATCACTACATGTATCCTGTCACATATCACACACACACTCCATGTACATCTACATCACTACATGTATCCTGTCACATATCACACACACTCCATGTACATCTACATCACTACATGTATCCTGTCACATATCACACACACTCCATGTACATCTACATTACTGCATGTATCCTGTCACATATCACACACACTCCAAGTACATCTACATCACTACATGTATCCTGTCACATATCACACACACACACTTCATGTACATCTACATCACTGCATGTATCCTGTCACATATCACACACACTCCATGTACATCTACATCACTACATGTATCCTGTCACATATCACACACACTCCATGTACATCTACATTACTGCATGTATCCTGTCACATATCACACACACTCCATGTACATCTACATCACTACATGTATCCTGTCACATATCACACACACACTCCATGTACATCTACATCACTACATGTATCCTGTCACATATCACACACACTCCATGTACATCTACATCACTACATGTATCCTGTCACATATCACACACACTCCATGTACATCTACATTACTGCATGTATCCTGTCACATATCACACACACTCCATGTACATCTACATTACTGCATGTATCCTGTCACATATCACACACACTCCATGTACATCTACATCACTGCATGTATCCTGTCACATATCACACACACTCCATGTACATCTACATCACTACATGTATCCTGTCACATATCACACACACTCCATGTACATCTACATCACTGCATGTATCCTGTCACATATCACACACACTCCATGTACATCTACATCACTACATGTATCCTGTCACATATCACACACACTCCATGTACATCTACATCACTGCATGTATCCTGTCACATATCACACACACTCCATGTACATCTACATTACTGCATGTATCCTGTCACATATCACACACACTCCATGTACATCTACATTACTGCATGTATCCTGTCACATATCACACACACTCCATGTACATCTACATCACTGCATGTATCCTGTCACATATCACACACACTCCATGTACATCTACATTACTGCATGTATCCTGTCACATATCACACACACTCCATGTACATCTACATTACTGCATGTATCCTGTCACATATCACACACACTCCATGTACATCTACATCACTGCATGTATCCTGTCACATATCACACACACTCTATGTACATCTACATCACTGCATGTATCCTGTCACATATCACACAAACACTCCATGTACATCTACATCACTGCATGTATCCTGTCACATATCACACACACTCCATGTACATCTACATCACTGCATGTATCCTGTCACATATCACACACACCCACTCCATGTACATCTACATCACTACATGTATCCTGTCACATATCACACACACTCCATGTACATCTACATCACTACATGTATCCTGTCACATATCACACACACACTCCATTGACATCTACAGTACTGCATGTATCCTGTCACATATCACACACACACTCCATGTACATCTACATTACTGCATGTATCCTGTCACATATCACACACACACTCCATGTACATCTACATCACTACATGTATCCTGTCACATATCACACACACTCCATGTACATCTACATCACTGCATGTATCCTGTCACATATCACACACACTCCATGTACATCTACATTACTGCATGTATCCTGTCACATATCACACACACTCCATGTACATCTACATTACTGCATGTATCCTGTCACATATCACACACACTCCATGTACATCTACATCACTACATGTATCCTGTCACATATCACACACACTCCATGTACATCTACATCACTACATGTATCCTGTCACATATCACACACACTCCATGTACATCTACATCACTGCATGTATCCTGTCACATATCACACACACTCCATGTACATCTACATTACTGCATGTATCCTGTCACATATCACACACACACTCCATGTACATCTACATCACTACATGTATCCTGTCACATATCACACACACTCCATGTACATCTACATCACTACATGTATCCTGTCACATATCACACACACACTCCATTGACATCTACAGTACTGCATGTATCCTGTCACATATCGCACACACACTCCATATACATCTACATCACTGCATGTATCCTGTCACATATCACACACACTCCATGTACATCTACATCACTACATGTATCCTGTCACATATCACACACACACTCCATGTACATCTACATCACTACATGTATCCTGTCACATATCACACACACTCCATGTACATCTACATCACTACATGTATCCTGTCACATATCACACACACACACTCCATGTACATCTACATCACTGCATGTATCCTGTCACATATCACACACACTCCATGTACATCTACATCACTACATGTATCCTGTCACATATCACACACACTCCATGTACATCTACATTACTGCATGTATCCTGTCACATATCACACACACTCCATGTACATCTACATCACTGCATGTATCCTGTCACATATCACACACACACTCCATGTACATCTACATCACTACATGTATCCTGTCACATATCACACACACTCCATGTACATCTACATCACTACATGTATCCTGTCACATATCACACACACTCCATGTACATCTACATTACTGCATGTATCCTGTCACATATCACACACACTCCATGTACATCTACATTACTGCATGTATCCTGTCACATATCACACACACTCCATGTACATCTACATCACTGCATGTATCCTGTCACATATCACACACACTCCATGTACATCTACATCACTGCATGTATCCTGTCACATATCACACACACCCACTCCATGTACATCTACATCACTACATGTATCCTGTCACATATCACACACACTCCATGTACATCTACATCACTACATGTATCCTGTCACATATCACACACACACTACATGTACATCTACATCACTGCATGTATCCTGTCACATATCACACACACACTACATGTACATCTACATCACTGCATGTATCCTGTCACATATCAAACACACTCCATGTACATCTACATTACTGCATGTATCCTGTCACATATCACACACACTCCATGTACATCTACATTACTGCATGTATCCTGTCACATATCACACACACACTCCATTGACATCTACATTACTGCATGTATCCTGTCACGTATCACACACACACTCCATGTACATCTACGGGCAAGGGGGCCCCATAGGCAGGGCTTTTAATGAGAATAAATAATCCTGCAAAAGAAAAAAAACTGCAAAAAAAACCTACAAGGGTCACTGAGCAAGTACATCTATCTATCTCTATCTCTATATATCTATATCTGTATACATCTATTTATCTATATCTATATCTAGAGGCCCCGGTGCACTGCTTTGCCCGGGGGCCCATAATGTTGTTAAGATGGCCCTGCAAGTATCCTGTCACATATCACACACACACTCCATGTACATCTACATCACTACATGTATCCTGTCACATATCACACACACTCCATGTACACCTACATCACTACATGTATCCTGTCACATATCACACACACACTCCATGTACATCTACATCACTACATGTATCCTGTCACATATCACACACACACACTCCATGTACATCTACATCACTACATGTATCCTGTCACATATCACACACACACTCCATGTACATCTACATCACTACATGTATCCTGTCACATATCACACACACTCCATGTACATCTACATCACTGCATGTATCCTGTCACATATCACACACACACACTCCATGTACATCTACATCACTACATGTATCCTGTCACATATCACACACACACTCCATGTACATCTACATCACTACATGTATCCTGTCACATATCACACACACTCCATGTACATCTACATCACTGCATGTATCCTGTCACATATCACACACACTCCATGTACATCTACATCACTACATGTATCCTGTCACATATCACACACACTCCATGTACATCTACATCACTACATGTATCCTGTCACATATCACACACACACTCCATGTACACCTACATCACTACATGTATCCTGTCACATATCACACACACACACTCCATGTACATCTACATCACTGCATGTATCCTGTCACATATCACACACACACTCCATGTACACCTACATCACTACATGTATCCTGTCACATATCACACACACACTCCATGTACATCTACATCACTACATGTATCCTGTCACATATCACACACACTCCATGTACATCTACATCACTACATGTATCCTGTCACATATCACACACACACACTCCATGTACATCTACATCACTGCATGTATCCTGTCACATATCACACACACTCCATGTACATCTACATCACTACATGTATCCTGTCACATATCACACACACTCCATGTACATCTACATTACTGCATGTATCCTGTCACATATCACACACACTCCATGTACATCTACATCACTACATGTATCCTGTCACATATCACACACACACTCCATGTACATCTACATCACTACATGTATCCTGTCACATATCACACACACACTCCATGTACATCTACATCACTACATGTATCCTGTCACATATCACACACACTCCATGTACATCTACATCACTACATGTATCCTGTCACATATCACACACACTCCATGTACATCTACATTACTGCATGTATCCTGTCACATATCACACACACTCCAAGTACATCTACATCACTACATGTATCCTGTCACATATCACACACACACTCCATGTACATCTACATCACTACATGTATCCTGTCACATATCACACACACTCCATGTACATCTACATCACTACATGTATCCTGTCACATATCACACACACACACTCCATGTACATCTACATCACTGCATGTATCCTGTCACATATCACACACACTCCATGTACATCTACATCACTACATGTATCCTGTCACATATCACACACACTCCATGTACATCTACATTACTGCATGTATCCTGTCACATATCACACACACTCCATGTACATCTACATCACTACATGTATCCTGTCACATATCACACACACACTCCATGTACATCTACATCACTACATGTATCCTGTCACATATCACACACACACTCCATGTACATCTACATCACTACATGTATCCTGTCACATATCACACACACTCCATGTACATCTACATCACTACATGTATCCTGTCACATATCACACACACTCCATGTACATCTACATTACTGCATGTATCCTGTCACATATCACACACACTCCAAGTACATCTACATCACTACATGTATCCTGTCACATATCACACACACACACTTCATGTACATCTACATCACTGCATGTATCCTGTCACATATCACACACACTCCATGTACATCTACATCACTACATGTATCCTGTCACATATCACACACACTCCATGTACATCTACATTACTGCATGTATCCTGTCACATATCACACACACTCCATGTACATCTACATCACTACATGTATCCTGTCACATATCACACACACACTCCATGTACATCTACATCACTACATGTATCCTGTCACATATCACACACACTCCATGTACATCTACATCACTACATGTATCCTGTCACATATCACACACACTCCATGTACATCTACATTACTGCATGTATCCTGTCACATATCACACACACTCCATGTACATCTACATTACTGCATGTATCCTGTCACATATCACACACACTCCATGTACACCTACATCACTACATGTATCCTGTCACATATCACACACACTCCATGTACATTTACATTACTGCATGTATCCTGTCACGTATCACACACACACTCCATGTACACCTACATCACTACATGTATCCTGTCACATATCACACACACACTCCATGTACATCTACATCACTACATGTATCCTGTCACATATCACACACACACTCCATGTACATCTACATCACTACATGTATCCTGTCACATATCACACACACACTCCATGTACATCTACATCACTACATGTATCCTGTCACATATCACACACACTCCATGTACATCTACATCACTGCATGTATCCTGTCACATATCACACACACACACTCCATGTACATCTACATCACTGCATGTATCCTGTCACATATCACACACACTCCATGTACATCTACATCACTGCATGTATCCTGTCACATATCACACACACACACTCCATGTACATCTACATCACTGCATGTATCCTGTCACATATCACACACACTCCATGTACATCTACATCACTACATGTATCCTGTCACATATCACACACACACTCCATGTACATCTACATCACTACATGTATCCTGTCACATATCACACACACTCCATGTACATCTACATCACTACATGTATCCTGTCACATATCACACACACACTCCATGTACATCTACATCACTACATGTATCCTGTCACATATCACACACACTCCATGTACATCTACATCACTGCATGTATCCTGTCACATATCACACACACACTCCATGTACATTTACATCACTGCATGTATCCTGTCACATATCACACACACACTCCATGTACATCTACATCACTACATGTATCCTGTCACATATCACACACACACACTCCATGTACATCTACATCACTACATGTATCCTGTCACATATCACACACACTCCATGTACACCTACATCACTACATGTATCCTGTCACATATCACACACACACTCCATGTACATCTACATCACTACATGTATCCTGTCACATATCACACACACACACTCCATGTACATCTACATCACTACATGTATCCTGTCACATATCACACACACACTCCATGTACATCTACATCACTACATGTATCCTGTCACATATCACACACACTCCATGTACATCTACATCACTGCATGTATCCTGTCACATATCACACACACACACTCCATGTACACCTACATCACTACATGTATCCTGTCACATATCACACACACACTCCATGTACATCTACATCACTACATGTATCCTGTCACATATCACACACACTCCATGTACATCTACATCACTACATGTATCCTGTCACATATCACACACACACACTCCATGTACATCTACATCACTGCATGTATCCTGTCACATATCACACACACTCCATGTACATCTACATCACTACATGTATCCTGTCACATATCACACACACTCCATGTACATCTACATTACTGCATGTATCCTGTCACATATCACACACACTCCATGTACATCTACATCACTACATGTATCCTGTCACATATCACACACACACTCCATGTACATCTACATCACTACATGTATCCTGTCACATATCACACACACACTCCATGTACATCTACATCACTACATGTATCCTGTCACATATCACACACACTCCATGTACATCTACATCACTACATGTATCCTGTCACATATCACACACACTCCATGTACATCTACATTACTGCATGTATCCTGTCACATATCACACACACTCCAAGTACATCTACATCACTACATGTATCCTGTCACATATCACACACACACACTTCATGTACATCTACATCACTGCATGTATCCTGTCACATATCACACACACTCCATGTACATCTACATCACTACATGTATCCTGTCACATATCACACACACTCCATGTACATCTACATTACTGCATGTATCCTGTCACATATCACACACACTCCATGTACATCTACATCACTACATGTATCCTGTCACATATCACACACACACTCCATGTACATCTACATCACTACATGTATCCTGTCACATATCACACACACTCCATGTACATCTACATCACTACATGTATCCTGTCACATATCACACACACTCCATGTACATCTACATTACTGCATGTATCCTGTCACATATCACACACACTCCATGTACATCTACATTACTGCATGTATCCTGTCACATATCACACACACTCCATGTACACCTACATCACTACATGTGTCCTGTCACATATCACACACACTCCATGTACATTTACATTACTGCATGTATCCTGTCACGTATCACACACACACTCCATGTACACCTACATCACTACATGTATCCTGTCACATATCACACACACACACTCCATGTACACCTACATCACTACATGTATCCTGTCACATATCACAAACACACTCCATGTACATCTACATCACTGCATGTATCCTGTCACATATCACACACACACTCCATGTACATCACTGCATGTATCCTGTCACATATCACACACACACTCCATGTACATCTACATCACTGCATGTATCCTGTCACATATCACACACACTCCATGTACATCTACATCACTACATGTATCCTGTCACATATCACACACACACTCCATGTACATCTACATCACTGCATGTATCCTGTCACATATCACACACACACTCCATGTACATCTACATCACTACATGTATCCTGTCACATATCACACACACTCCATGTACATCTACATCACTACATGTATCCTGTCACATATCACACACACTCCATGTACATCTACATCACTACATGTATCCTGTCACATATCACACACACTCCATGTACATCTACATCACTGCATGTATCCTGTCACATATCACACACACTCCATGTACATCTACATTACTGCATGTATCCTGTCACATATCACACACACTCCATGTACATCTACATCACTGCATGTATCCTGTCACATATCACACACACTCCATGTACATCTACATCACTACATGTATCCTGTCACATATCACACACACTCCATGTACATCTACATCACTGCATGTATCCTGTCACATATCACACACACTCCATGTACATCTACATTACTGCATGTATCCTGTCACATATCACACACACTCCATGTACATCTACATTACTGCATGTATCCTGTCACATATCACACACACTCCATGTACATCTACATCACTGCATGTATCCTGTCACATATCACACACACTCTATGTACATCTACATCACTGCATGTATCCTGTCACATATCACACAAACACTCCATGTACATCTACATCACTGCATGTATCCTGTCACATATCACACACACTCCATGTACATCTACATCACTGCATGTATCCTGTCACATATCACACACACCCACTCCATGTACATCTACATCACTACATGTATCCTGTCACATATCACACACACTCCATGTACATCTACATCACTACATGTATCCTGTCACATATCACACACACACTCCATTGACATCTACAGTACTGCATGTATCCTGTCACATATCACACACACACTCCATGTACATCTACATTACTGCATGTATCCTGTCACATATCACACACACACTCCATGTACATCTACATCACTACATGTATCCTGTCACATATCACACACACTCCATGTACATCTACATCACTGCATGTATCCTGTCACATATCACACACACTCCATGTACATCTACATTACTGCATGTATCCTGTCACATATCACACACACTCCATGTACATCTACATTACTGCATGTATCCTGTCACATATCACACACACTCCATGTACATCTACATCACTACATGTATCCTGTCACATATCACACACACTCCATGTACATCTACATCACTACATGTATCCTGTCACATATCACACACACTCCATGTACATCTACATCACTGCATGTATCCTGTCACATATCACACACACTCCATGTACATCTACATTACTGCATGTATCCTGTCACATATCACACACACTCCATGTACATCTACATTACTGCATGTATCCTGTCACATATCACACACACTCCATGTACATCTACATCACTGCATGTATCCTGTCACATATCACACACACTCCATGTACATCTACATCACTGCATGTATCCTGTCACATATCACACAAACACTCCATGTACATCTACATCACTGCATGTATCCTGTCACATATCACACACACTCCATGTACATCTACATCACTGCATGTATCCTGTCACATATCACACACACCCACTCCATGTACATCTACATCACTACATGTATCCTGTCACATATCACACACACTCCATGTACATCTACATCACTACATGTATCCTGTCACATATCACACACACACTCCCTTGACATCTACAGTACTGCATGTATCCTGTCACATATCACACACACACTCCATGTACATCTACATTACTGCATGTATCCTGTCACATATCACACACACACTCCATGTACATCTACATCACTACATGTATCCTGTCACATATCACACACACTCCATGTACATCTACATCACTACATGTATCCTGTCACATATCACACACACACTCCATTGACATCTACAGTACTGCATGTATCCTGTCACATATCGCACACACACTCCATATACATCTACATCACTGCATGTATCCTGTCACATATCACACACACTCCATGTACATCTACGTCACTACATGTATCCTGTCACATATCGCACACACTCCATTGAGATCTACATCACTGCATGTATCCTGTCACATATCACACACACACTCCATGTACATCTACATCACTACATGTATCCTGTCACATATCACACACACTCCATGTACATCTACATCACTGCATGTATCCTGTCACATATCACACACACTCCATGTACATCTACATCACTGCATGTATCCTGTCGCGTATCACACACACTCCATGTACATCTACTTTACTGCATGTATCCTGTCACATATCACACACACACTCCATGTATATCTACATCACTACATGTATCCTGTCACATATCGGACACACTCCATGTACTTCTACATTATTACATGTATCCTGTCACATATCACACACACTCCATGTACATCTACATCACTACATGTATCCTGTCACATATCACACACACACTACATGTACATCTACATCACTGCATGTATCCTGTCACATATCACACACACACTACATGTACATCTACATCACTGCATGTATCCTGTCACATATCAAACACACTCCATGTACATCTACATTACTGCATGTATCCTGTCACATATCACACACACTCCATGTACATCTACATTACTGCATGTATCCTGTCACATATCACACACACACTCCATTGACATCTACATTACTGCATGTATCCTGTCACGTATCACACACACACTCCATGTACATCTACGGGCAAGGGGGCCCCATAGGCAGGGCTTTTAATGAGAATAAATAATCCTGCAAAAGAAAAAAAACTGCAAAAAAAACCTACAAGGGTCACTGAGCAAGTACATCTATCTATCTCTATCTCTATATATCTATATCTGTATACATCTATTTATCTATATCTATATCTAGAGGCCCCGGTGCACTGCTTTGCCCGGGGGCCCATAATGTTGTTAAGATGGCCCTGCAAGTATCCTGTCACATATCACACACACACTCCATGTACATCTACATCACTACATGTATCCTGTCACATATCACACACACTCCATGTACACCTACATCACTACATGTATCCTGTCACATATCACACACACACTCCATGTACATCTACATCACTACATGTATCCTGTCACATATCACACACACACACTCCATGTACATCTACATCACTACATGTATCCTGTCACATATCACACACACACTCCATGTACATCTACATCACTACATGTATCCTGTCACATATCACACACACTCCATGTACATCTACATCACTGCATGTATCCTGTCACATATCACACACACCCACTCCATGTACATCTACATCACTACATGTATCCTGTCACATATCACACACACACTCCATGTACATCTACATCACTACATGTATCCTGTCACATATCACACACACTCCATGTACATCTACATCACTGCATGTATCCTGTCACATATCACACACACTCCATGTACATCTACATCACTACATGTATCCTGTCACATATCACACACACTCCATGTACATCTACATCACTACATGTATCCTGTCACATATCACACACACACTCCATGTACACCTACATCACTACATGTATCCTGTCACATATCACACACACACACTCCATGTACATCTACATCACTGCATGTATCCTGTCACATATCACACACACACTCCATGTACACCTACATCACTACATGTATCCTGTCACATATCACACACACACTCCATGTACATCTACATCACTACATGTATCCTGTCACATATCACACACACTCCATGTACATCTACATCACTACATGTATCCTGTCACATATCACACACACACACTCCATGTACATCTACATCACTGCATGTATCCTGTCACATATCACACACACTCCATGTACATCTACATCACTACATGTATCCTGTCACATATCACACACACTCCATGTACATCTACATTACTGCATGTATCCTGTCACATATCACACACACTCCATGTACATCTACATCACTACATGTATCCTGTCACATATCACACACACACTCCATGTACATCTACATCACTACATGTATCCTGTCACATATCACACACACACTCCATGTACATCTACATCACTACATGTATCCTGTCACATATCACACACACTCCATGTACATCTACATCACTACATGTATCCTGTCACATATCACACACACTCCATGTACATCTACATTACTGCATGTATCCTGTCACATATCACACACACTCCAAGTACATCTACATCACTACATGTATCCTGTCACATATCACACACACACTCCATGTACATCTACATCACTACATGTATCCTGTCACATATCACACACACTCCATGTACATCTACATCACTACATGTATCCTGTCACATATCACACACACACACTCCATGTACATCTACATCACTGCATGTATCCTGTCACATATCACACACACTCCATGTACATCTACATCACTACATGTATCCTGTCACATATCACACACACTCCATGTACATCTACATTACTGCATGTATCCTGTCACATATCACACACACTCCATGTACATCTACATCACTACATGTATCCTGTCACATATCACACACACACTCCATGTACATCTACATCACTACATGTATCCTGTCACATATCACACACACACTCCATGTACATCTACATCACTACATGTATCCTGTCACATATCACACACACTCCATGTACATCTACATCACTACATGTATCCTGTCACATATCACACACACTCCATGTACATCTACATTACTGCATGTATCCTGTCACATATCACACACACTCCAAGTACATCTACATCACTACATGTATCCTGTCACATATCACACACACACACTTCATGTACATCTACATCACTGCATGTATCCTGTCACATATCACACACACTCCATGTACATCTACATCACTACATGTATCCTGTCACATATCACACACACTCCATGTACATCTACATTACTGCATGTATCCTGTCACATATCACACACACTCCATGTACATCTACATCACTACATGTATCCTGTCACATATCACACACACACTCCATGTACATCTACATCACTACATGTATCCTGTCACATATCACACACACTCCATGTACATCTACATCACTACATGTATCCTGTCACATATCACACACACTCCATGTACATCTACATTACTGCATGTATCCTGTCACATATCACACACACTCCATGTACATCTACATTACTGCATGTATCCTGTCACATATCACACACACTCCATGTACACCTACATCACTACATGTATCCTGTCACATATCACACACACTCCATGTACATTTACATTACTGCATGTATCCTGTCACGTATCACACACACACTCCATGTACACCTACATCACTACATGTATCCTGTCACATATCACACACACACACTCCATGTACACCTACATCACTACATGTATCCTGTCACATATCACAAACACACTCCATGTACATCTACATCACTGCATGTATCCTGTCACATATCACACACACACTCCATGTACATCACTGCATGTATCCTGTCACATATCACACACACACTCCATGTACATCTACATCACTGCATGTATCCTGTCACATATCACACACACTCCATGTACATCTACATCACTACATGTATCCTGTCACATATCACACACACACTCCATGTACATCTACATCACTGCATGTATCCTGTCACATATCACACACACACTCCATGTACATCTACATCACTACATGTATCCTGTCACATATCACACACACTCCATGTACATCTACATCACTACATGTATCCTGTCACATATCACACACACTCCATGTACATCTACATCACTACATGTATCCTGTCACATATCACACACACTCCATGTACATCTACATCACTGCATGTATCCTGTCACATATCACACACACTCCATGTACATCTACATCACTACATGTATCCTGTCACATATCACACACACTCCATGTACATCTACATCACTGCATGTATCCTGTCACATATCACACACACTCCATGTACATCTACATTACTGCATGTATCCTGTCACATATCACACACACTCCATGTACATCTACATTACTGCATGTATCCTGTCACATATCACACACACTCCATGTACATCTACATCACTGCATGTATCCTGTCACATATCACACACACTCTATGTACATCTACATCACTGCATGTATCCTGTCACATATCACACAAACACTCCATGTACATCTACATCACTGCATGTATCCTGTCACATATCACACACACTCCATGTACATCTACATCACTGCATGTATCCTGTCACATATCACACACACCCACTCCATGTACATCTACATCACTACATGTATCCTGTCACATATCACACACACTCCATGTACATCTACATCACTACATGTATCCTGTCACATATCACACACACACTCCATTGACATCTACAGTACTGCATGTATCCTGTCACATATCACACACACACTCCATGTACATCTACATTACTGCATGTATCCTGTCACATATCACACACACACTCCATGTACATCTACATCACTACATGTATCCTGTCACATATCACACACACTCCATGTACATCTACATCACTGCATGTATCCTGTCACATATCACACACACTCCATGTACATCTACATTACTGCATGTATCCTGTCACATATCACACACACTCCATGTACATCTACATTACTGCATGTATCCTGTCACATATCACACACACTCCATGTACATCTACATCACTACATGTATCCTGTCACATATCACACACACTCCATGTACATCTACATCACTACATGTATCCTGTCACATATCACACACACTCCATGTACATCTACATCACTGCATGTATCCTGTCACATATCACACACACTCCATGTACATCTACATTACTGCATGTATCCTGTCACATATCACACACACTCCATGTACATCTACATTACTGCATGTATCCTGTCACATATCACACACACTCCATGTACATCTACATCACTGCATGTATCCTGTCACATATCACACACACTCCATGTACATCTACATCACTGCATGTATCCTGTCACATATCACACAAACACTCCATGTACATCTACATCACTGCATGTATCCTGTCACATATCACACACACTCCATGTACATCTACATCACTGCATGTATCCTGTCACATATCACACACACCCACTCCATGTACATCTACATCACTACATGTATCCTGTCACATATCACACACACTCCATGTACATCTACATCACTACATGTATCCTGTCACATATCACACACACACTCCCTTGACATCTACAGTACTGCATGTATCCTGTCACATATCACACACACACTCCATGTACATCTACATTACTGCATGTATCCTGTCACATATCACACACACACTCCATGTACATCTACATCACTACATGTATCCTGTCACATATCACACACACTCCATGTACATCTACATCACTACATGTATCCTGTCACATATCACACACACACTCCATTGACATCTACAGTACTGCATGTATCCTGTCACATATCGCACACACACTCCATATACATCTACATCACTGCATGTATCCTGTCACATATCACACACACTCCATGTACATCTACGTCACTACATGTATCCTGTCACATATCACACACACTCCATTGAGATCTACATCACTGCATGTATCCTGTCACATATCACACACACACTCCATGTACATCTACATCACTACATGTATCCTGTCACATATCACACACACTCCATGTACATCTACATCACTGCATGTATCCTGTCACATATCACACACACTCCATGTACATCTACATCACTGCATGTATCCTGTCGCGTATCACACACACTCCATGTACATCTACTTTACTGCATGTATCCTGTCACATATCACACACACACTCCATGTATATCTACATCACTACATGTATCCTGTCACATATCGGACACACTCCATGTACTTCTACATTATTACATGTATCCTGTCACATATCACACACACTCCATGTACATCTACATCACTACATGTATCCTGTCACATATCACACACACACTACATGTACATCTACATCACTGCATGTATCCTGTCACATATCAAACACACTCCATGTACATCTACATTACTGCATGTATCCTGTCACATATCACACACACTCCATGTACATCTACATTACTGCATGTATCCTGTCACATATCACACACACACTCCATTGACATCTACATTACTGCATGTATCCTGTCACGTATCACACACACACTCCATGTACATCTACGGGCAAGGGGGCCCCATAGGCAGGGCTTTTAATGAGAATAAATAATCCTGCAAAAGAAAAAAAACTGCAAAAAAAACCTACAAGGGTCACTGAGCAAGTACATCTATCTATCTCTATCTCTATATATCTATATCTGTATACATCTATTTATCTATATCTATATCTAGAGGCCCCGGTGCACTGCTTTGCCCGGGGGCCCATAATGTTGTTAAGATGGCCCTGCAAGTATCCTGTCACATATCACACACACACTCCATGTACATCTACATCACTACATGTATCCTGTCACATATCACACACACTCCATGTACATCTACATCACTGCATGTATCCTGTCACATATCACACACACACACACTCCATGTACATCTACATTACTGCATGTATCCTGTCACATATCACACACACACTCCATGTACATCTACATCACTACATGTATCCTGTCACATATCACACACACTCCATGTACATCTACATCACTGCATGTATCCTGTCACATATCACACACACACACTCCATGTACATCTACATCACTGCATGTATCCTGTCACATATCACACACACACTCCATGTACATCTACATCACTACATGTATCCTGTCACATATCACACACACTCCATGTACATCTACATCACTACATGTATCCTGTCACATATCACACACACTCCATGTACATCTACATCACTGCATGTATCCTGTCACATATCACACACACACACTCCATGTACATCTACATCACTGCATGTATCCTGTCACATATCACACACACACTCCATGTACATCTACATCACTACATGTATCCTGTCACATATCACACACACACCATGTACATCTACATCACTGCATGTATCCTGTCACATATCACACACACACACTCCATGTACATCTACATTACTGCATGTATCCTGTCACATATCACACACACACTCCATGTACATCTACATTACTGCATGTATCCTGTCACATATCACACACACTCCATGTGGGGGAGAAAAATAAAAATAATGGGGTAGGGGGAGGAAGGGTCTCAGAGGGAAAAGAGAAAGGGAGAAGCTGGGTCCATGCTATGGGGGTAAAAAGAGAGATAAGAAAGAGAGGCGAAGAGGTAAGAATCAGGCAGAAGAGCAGCGAAACCTACACTGCCCCCTTTACCTCCTGTAGTAACACTTCTACTATCCTGCTGCCGGGTCCTGGCATCGCCCCCATTATCCTGCTGCCGGGTCCTGGCATTGCCCTCTTTATCCTGCTGCCGGGTCCTGGCATCGCCCCCTTTATCATGCTGCCGGGTCCTGGCATCGCCCCCTTTATCATGCTGCCGGGTCCTGGCATCGCCCCCTTTATCATGCTGCCGGGTCCTGGCATCGCCCCCTTTATCATGCTGCCGGGTCCTGGCATCGCCCCCTTTATCATGCTGCCGGGTCCTGGCATCGCCCCCTTTATCATGCTGCCGGGTCCTGGAGTCGCTCCCTTTTTCCTGCTGCCGGGTCCTGGCGTCACCCCCTTTTTCCTGCTGCCGGGTCCTGGCATCTCCCCCTTTATCCTGCTGCTGGGTCCTGGCATCGCCCCCTTTATCCTGTTACCGGGTCCTGGCATTACCCCTTAAGAGCAGCAAACTGACTGTTGGGAACGTAGCTGTGTGGAGAATGACTCTGACATCATTGAGTGGTCTCACAAGTCTTTCCTGTCACTTTCTGTAAGTCTCCATTTAGTATTTAGTAGATGTCGCTATAATAGGCATCGGAATTCTCCTGTCTACCTCCCTCGTGACGGTGTTCTTGTCCTTGATAAATAGTACCCAAAGGGAAGCACATGGTCAGCAACAATACTCTGGTAGGCTGCGGCATAAACGATGCTCAATTGCTATTAATATGTGCCAAGGAAACATTCACCCAACCACCAGCCTGCACCATTGACACAAGGATGGAACCATGTTGTTTACGCCAAGTTGTGACCCTACTATATCTGCATATTGCTGCAGAAAACGAGATTCATCAGAACAGGCGACGTTCTTCCAATCTTTTTCTGTCCAGTTTTGGAGACCATGTGCCCACTGTAGCCTCAGTTCCTGTTCTTAGCTGACAGGAGTGGAGCCTGGTGTGGTCTTCTGCTGCTGTAGCCCACCCTCTTTAAGGTTTGACAGGTTCAGTGTTCAGAGATGCTCTTCATACCACTGTTGTAACACATGCTTATTTGATCTGACCTCTCTTCAATCCTTTGTTGTCTCCAAGCTCTTTTCCCCTCCTGATACTAGCCCTTTGCTGTTTTCTTCCTCCGATCCTCTCCTGCTGTCAACCCTCTTCAGCTGCCGTCAACCGGCCTAAACCTGAAGCTAGCTCCTGCGGCTCCATCCTTCGTCCCTCTCCTGGTGTCTTCCTCCTGAGCCTTCCACTGATGCCGTCTGTCCTCATCTGATGTCCCTGAATTAGCCTCTCCCATACCAACCTGAGACTTGGTCTCTTCCCATTGCTCCTCTCTCCTGGGCCTCCACAACTCCCCCTGGGTCTCACCTAATAGACTCGTCATGGACAATCTCCCACCTTCCTTTCTTTGGTTCTGATCATCGTTCAGCCCAGTTCCTCATCGACTATTTACATCCCTTTTGCTGGTATAGTATCCATACCATTTGTTTCCGGTGAAACTATTTCAGGTTCTTTCAGATTACAAGGAGTTAGAGTCGTGACCACAAATTTCAAATATCAATCTTTTATTGCAAACAAGTAAGAAGACCATAATAAGGTACTTGGCTTCGATAGTTCTCTAGTAATATGTTTAATCAGCAATTATCCAGGGCCCCATTCTCTTTTTGCTAGATAAACCCGGTATCTTCACATATGTTAACTAACTTTTCTGTGATGTGTCACACAGACCCAATTTCATTATTAATAGATCCCCTATGAATTTACCCATCTATTGATACCAAACAGGTATCAATAGATGGTAAATGGTAATAGATGCCTAAGTAGAGGGTATCAGTTGAGTGTATACTTATTTCCTCAACTTCTCTGTGTGGCAGAATTCTTAATTTGACATATGAGCTACCCTTCATCATGCTATTGAGGAATATGTGGTTGATCACTACTTTTTTTTTTTCATTTTAAGTGGCATATTTGAAAACTGAATTATTTTGTCTATAAAACATATAGCGAGTCATCACATGGTCTCCTTGTGCCAGACACCAATGATTCCTAAAAGTCTATTCAGGTGTCAAAACTCCATCCTAGGCCAGGATATAGCTCATCCCATGAGGACTTTGAAGCTGACAGAGGTGACACTGCTATCTTCTAACACCAGGAGGTGCAGAGTCACCGAATAAACACACAACGGACCCTCTGACTTCACATTTTACACTTGAGTAGCTCAATTTATCAATGGATTCCTTTGATATACCATATTTACAATGCAGTTATGACTAGGCATTAGTCCCCCCCAGTTATGTTATAGGTTAATTCTCATAGCTGTAATTCCTCTATGATCACTACAATTAGGGATTACAGTAACTGTCACTAAGTCAATTTTTTTCCTCTATCTCTTTTCTACTGATGACTTTAATATCAGAGCTGACAATCAGTGTGTGTTTGTAGCCACTCCTATTTCACCATCACCTAGTACAGCCCCTTTGAAAGGCTCCGATGTTTCTTCCTGGATTTCAATCATTCGTTCACCAACAGCCCTGGAATACTTTCCAAGTATTCAACCATTTTAAAAACAACACTGTCACTCTCACAAATCAGAGTAACCTCGTTAGACACCTCACTCGATGTAAAAAACTTTATTACTCACAAAGCTTCACATACATTTTCGCCACATGATCTCTTCAAATTGATATCTATAAATGTACTAAAATTATACTCATACAAGTTTAGAAGATAAGCAATTACATATTTCTGCCTATACATATATAAAATGAAAAAGGCAGATAACAAAGGTTATCCTTCTGGTAATTCACCACAAAAAAAGAAAAAACAAAGACACTCCCTCACTTAAAGAGGAAGACAAATTAACTGATATCTTACAGCCTACAGCTGTGGAACTACAAGTCCAAGCATTAAACTAAATACTAATGAGGGGCGTGGCCTGGCAGCCATCTCGGTAGGACACGCTAGTGAAGGGCTCCGTGGAACTTAAGTTTTTATAAGTCTCCCTGATTGCACCCAAGGTCTCATTTGGCCTCAAAGATAGCACATAAGTGGTGGGTACCTTCCGCTGCAACCTAACTGCTTTGGAGAGCCTCGCAGGCGCCCAGCTCGGCCGGATCTCCGGAGGCCTAGAAAGGGCTGTAAATCCGCGGCATCGATTAGCGGACCCCGCCGGAAGTCATCACCGCGCTGGAGCAGTCTCTTCCCGCCGGACCCTCGATGGACATACTTGGGGCCCTCCTTTCCCCCTGGTCTCTCCCCGCTCTCGGGCACTCGTTGGCGGCTGAAGGTGTGTGGCGAAGGGCTGGTGCCGAGGGAGGCCACAAGACCAGCACTAGCAGCCCTGGGGGTGATCACCCGGTGGTTCCCGCGATCTCTGCAACATAGGCTAGAGACCCCCAGTGGGACGAAGTGCACATCCCTGCAGGGAGGAGGGGATCGGGGGGAGCCCTGTTCTCATCTGGGGCACCCAATATAGCCCCAGAGGATCTTATCAACCTGAGCGGCAGCCAGAGGGAGGCAGACCCCTACTGTCTGGACTTGTTGCACTGTCATCAGACACGGATCCACACTGCTGGAACTGTCGCTGGACGGGAGTCTCAGGTTAGTGTCGGGCCCTGTACGTTCTGACCGGCAAGAACAGGGGCTGAAGAGTTTAGGCATTGACAGCTGCCCTTGTACCACTCTGCAGATAGCAGCCTCTGTAAGACTTTACCGGCAGAAATATACTGGTGCTTCACAGTAGCTAAAGTCCGATATTTCCGTGCTCTGCTAGCCTACGAGCCCTGCTCACATAAGCTTTTATCTTTAATGTAAAAATAACAGGTTTCTTCCTGTGACTTTCACTTTTCTGAGGAAGTAAAACCTGGGGTTGCAATCGTCCAGAGCACTTCCTATACACAAGCAACTCTTTATTTCCATCCTCTCTTTAATCATGAGTAAATCCGCCTCCAAAATAAAAAGAGGGCAAAATGCTGAAATTACCCAGCACTTTTCTAGACAAGACAAACCAACCACGGCCGGCCCCTCGTCCCCGAGAAATGGGTCATCTCGGGAAGAGGACATGAGAGTGGAAGATGCTTCGGTAACAAGGAAAGACATTTCAGACATTCGCTCCCTCCTGGTAGATCTTAAACAATCCCTCACAGCTGAATTTCAGAAGACAGTGGGGGAACTGAAAAAAGATATTTCTGACCTGAGCCAGCGAACTAGTACCTTGGAACAGTCCCAGACACAATGTAAGACCTTCCAAAGTGAAACCAACCAAGACTTGGAATACCTCAGCAGGGAGCTTGAATTCCTATGAGACAAGAACGAGGACTTCGAAAACCGGGAGAGAAGAAACAATCTCCGTATTCGGCATATCCCTGAGGACATTGATGCTCATTCATTGGAACCCTATTTGATCTGCCTCTTTATCCACCTGGTTCCCTCCCTCTCTGAGTCCCAGATTCAGATAGAGAGGACTCAGAGCCCTTCGGCCCAAACCTAAAGACTCATCCCCTCCCAGAGATGTCATCCTGAAGTTTCTTTCTTTTAAAATTAAGGAAAAGATCACAATGAGGGCCAGGAACTCAAACTTCATCTTCTTTGAAGGCTCCAAGTTACAAATTTTTAAGGACTTGGCTCCATCTACGGTCGCTAAGAGGAGGGATCTTAAAGAAATCACAGTCGCTCTAAGGGACCAAGGTTACAAATACCAATGGGGATTCCCCTTTCGCTTGGTGGTGCTGTCGGAGGGCCGATCAGTGTCCATCAGATCTTTGGAAGAAGGCCGCCATTTCCTACGCCAACTTCAGATCCGAGCTCCTGAGAATGAGACCTCAAACTCACAGCCTGCCTGACTTTTGATAAAAATTGTGTGTTAACATGTCTTTCTTTCCTAGAATAACTGTTCTCAGGTAGTGCCTCAAGAGGCACATATTTTCCTTATTTCTTTTGCTCCAGTGTTAAATTATAATGTATAGTCAGTAAGTTCCCTATAAGGGAATCAATACATTCTAATGCTTTTGTACTTGTCTAGGATGTCTTTTGCCCACGCACCCTGGTTTGGAATTTCCTGTTGGCAGTAAGGGAGTCTGGGGGCTTGGAGGGGGGAGGTGTCATTCCCTCCCTACTCTACCCGGAGAAACTCCCTAATATAGCTGTAGGTTCGGCAGTGTCCGCTGGGCATCTTTCATTCCAGAGGGCGAGCATAGTCTTTCTTCTCTTATTTGAATAAGTTAACCATTGTTGAGTTTGCGGTGTTTTTTGTATTTATACTTACTTGACCCTAACAGTCACAATGGTATTCTTTCTTTTTTATCTTATATTTAAATGCTCTGGACGGTGGCGGCCACCTAGGGCCAGTGCCACTCCCCCACAACACAAAGGAACCGCCATAGACAGTACGAATTAATAGATAGCACTTTTTCGTCCGCCTTGAGAGCGGTTACTAGTTCCGAACTCGAGCCTTCCCTCCTTGGGGCTCCTAACAAGTAGCAGAATTCCCACACCAGGGAACCTCTGACTGCTTTCCCCTATTCCCCCCCCCCCCCCCGCCCTTTAAATTCCCCTATCCTTCTTTCCTTCCTCCCCATTCTGATCCACTCCCTAGGTTTACTCGACCTAAGCTACCACCTTATTGCAGGAAACTCATTTTAAGAAGGATCACCACTCCTCGCTGTCCTCTAAGAAGTACCCCACGGTCTATTACGCAAACTACACCTCCAAACGCCATGGGGTTGCGATTATGATACATAATTCAGTTCCCCTTGTGGTGTCCAAGACCATTGTGGACGCAGAGGGTTGCTACCTCATTATATTGGGTAAGATTGGGCCTATCCCGATAACTTTAATGACAATTTATGCCCCTAACACAGGTCACTCTAATTTTTTTTCACACTATTTTTCGGGAACTGCACTCCCACCGCTCGGGTAGGGTGTTGCTGGGAGGTGACTTTAACACAATTCTTTCCCAAACCCTAGATCGCTCAACCGGGCACCTTTCGCTGGCACATACACCTGGTTCAAATCCTTAAACAAACATATTATAGAGGCGAGTCTGTTTGATTCTTGGTGGGCCACATTCCCCTCTGCAAGAGATTATACATTTTACTCTCACCCCCACAATTCATACTCGAGAATTGATATGATTCTTTGCTGCCCACATCTTATGTCGTCATTGATCTCAGCAGATATTCTTTCCAACCCCTGGTCTGACCACTGGCCAACCAAGGCTAATTTTGATTTCGCGTCCACCGGAGGAGTGGGGGCAACATGGAAACTGAACGGAGCCCTTCTTAGGCTCCCTCAGTTTCAGAACCTTTTGAATGATAAGTTGGATGAATATTTTGAGATTAATACCACTGAGGATGTAAGCTTTTCCACCACATGGCAGGCACACAAATCAGTTATCCGGGGGGAGATTATCAAATTTGCAGCAACCCGTAAAAAACAATGGTTGGCTCAGATTGAATTACTTTCTTCGCAGATCCTCGCTCTCGAAACACAACATAAACACACATTCCGCCCAGTTGTTAACCCAATTAACTAAAGCGCGAGGGGAGCTTAGCCATCTTATAGCCGAAAAGACAGAAAAAAGCCTCCGTTGGGTAGGACAGAGGTTCTACGAAAAAGGTAACAAAGCAGATTCATTGTTGGCAAATAGTCTTAAAGCCAAAGGGGCCTCTCAAACAATTAGCAGCATCCGTGATTCAAAGGGCATCCTGTCACACGACCCACGGGTTATCAATAAAACTTTTCGTTCCTTTTACAAAGCCTTGTACAGCCTTCCAACTCAGGGGGAGGCCAACTTAAGTAATCCTGACTTAGTCAATTACTTACGTTCATGTCACCTTCCAACTTTAAGTACGTCCAAAGTGAAGGAGTTGTCCGCGGAAATAACCGAAGAAGAGGTTAAATGTGCCCTCAGCTCGCAGAAACCTTCTAAAGCACCAGGCCTAGACGGCTTCATTATGGCCTATTACAAAACATTTGCCCCCAAATTACTTCCCAAACTATCTACTCTATTTAATGCGATACTACGGGGGGACACTTTTCACCCCGACTCAACCTCGTCTACTATCATAGTTTTACCTAAATTGGGAAAAGACCACACCGCTTGCGCAAATTATCGCCCTATTTCCCTCCTCAACACTGACGTGAAACTCTTCGCCAAAATCCTAGCTAACAGAATGAATGGAGTCTTGGCCGACTTAGACCCAGACCAGGTGGGATTTAATCCTAATAGACAGGCCCCGGATAACACTCGCAGAGTAATTGATTTAATTCATCATGTCAATTCAAACAAACTCCCCTCGCTACTTTTGGCTTTGGACACGGAGAAAGCAGTCGACAGGGTTTCCTGGCCCTTTATGTTCTCCGCGTTAGAGGCTTTTGGTTTCCGAGGACATTTTCTACAAGCCATTTTGGCATTATACTCTAATCCCATCTCACGGGTTATGACTAACGGCCAGGTTTCCAGTCATTTCCAACTACACAATGGCACAAGACAAGGCTGCCCGCTGTCCCCCCTACTGTTTGCTCTATGCATTGAACCTCTAGCAGCCAAAATACGCTGCAATCCTGACATAACTGGTATCTCCCTGGGTTTGGAACAATATAAAATCTCCCTCTTTGCCGACGATGTATTACTAACATTGACAAACCCGATGGTTTCGCTTCCAAATTTAATGTTAGAACTAGAACATTTTGCTAAGCTATCGGGCTACAAAATCAATGACTCTAAGTCTGAGGCATTACCACTTCATATTTCTCGTACCACTAGAGAAGCTCTCCAACAGTCTTTTACATTTCAATGGCGGCCTCATTCAATCAGATATTTGGGGATAAATATCACTAAACACTTTTCTGGTCCTTACAATTCAAACTATCTACCTCTACTAACCAATATCCAACGAGACTTATCTAAATGGGAGTCCATGTACATTTCTTGGGTAGGCAGAATTCAGGTAATTAAGATGAACACCTACTTTATTTATTTCAAACTCTCCCAGTACCAATCCCTCGCAAAATCTTAATAATGCTCCAATCGACCTGTAACCGGTTTACATGACAAGGAAAGAAACCTAGATTGAGGAAGACCAGGCTGGCTAAGCCCAAAGAGGCTGGAGGCCTTGGCCTTCCGCTAATACATAAATACTTTCTGGCTACTCAGTTAAGTTTTGTCATCTCTTGGCACCTTAACCCAGGCCTGAAAAAGTGGGTGGACATTAAAAATGCTTTGTCACCAGTCGCCCCCGTGCATGGCTTCCCAGATCCAGTAGACCTGCCACGGCATACTCTTGCCCCTCCATATCTTTTACACTAAATTCCTGGGATCTGGCCAACAAAAAACAGCCTGGCACCTTACCTGTCTCCTTTGACACCTATCTGGACTCACCCACTTTTTCAGCCAGGTAGGTCAGAAGCGATAGCCGACTGGTGGAAAAGGCATAAAATGGAACGCTTCCTCCATATTGTGGGGGAAACCGCACCTGCCTCATATGAAGAAATCCAGAATAAATGCCATCCGCCACTATCGGCTCATTTCCAATATATACAAATTCAGAACTTTATACAGTCACAAGCCAGATCCACCCGACTGCGTAAAAGATCCCCATTTGAGCGACATTGCATACATTCGGCGGGACGCAGGGGTAACATATCCATTTTGTACCGCATGCACATAGCCCTCTGGATCAAACTCCCGAACCTCACGAGGAGGCTTAGCAACAAGATCTGGGGATAACACTGGACAGCGAGGAGTGGTCTATCATTCGGGCGAGAACTGTAAAGGTCTCCATAAATGCAGGCATTCAAGAAAATTGCTTTAAAATTTATTCGCGCTGGTACCTAGACCCAGAAAAACTGCACCGTATGTACACATCTGCTTCTGACCGTTGTTGGCGTTTATGTGGAGCTAATGGTAGTTTCCTGCACATTTGGTGGGAATGCCCGGTTGTCCAAGCTTTCTGGAATCTAACTCTGGCTATTACACGTAAGGTAACTGGAATCAGAGTTACTAAGGTTCCGGCTCAGGTGTTGCTAAATCAACCTATTCCTGATATAAGCAAGGCCGAAAACTGTTTAATCACTCATATCTACCAGGCTTCCAAACTACTTATTGCAAGAGCATGGAAGCAACCATCCGCTCCTTTTAAAACAGAGCTGCTTAATCGTATTTGGTTCATCTCCTCTATGGAACATATCTCTGCTCTACTAAATGACACTGTTCCTAAATTCCGGGAAGTTTGGACACCGTGGTTCAAGTGGCAAAAATCTGGTCCGGGTACTGTTTGATTAGTATAACCTAACCCTATACCCTCCCTCCACCCCCCCCCCTCCCCACCCCAAAAACAAAAAACAAAACCACCGCTTTACCATAAATGTTTTCAAGTCTCAAAAAGTAATAGATTACCCTGTTTCTTCTTTCAGCACTGTTTTCTAATTAACGCTAGGGCTAAATTTTATATGTGCCAATTTGGGTCTTCTATTTTTGTATTATCTGCCAAGTGTTGTTGGCACAACTGTTAAGTATGTTACCTCTTTTGTCTCTGCGGTTTCAAAATAAAAAAAATAAAAAAACAACTAAATACTAATCAGCTTCAATTTGCTGTTACCACTCTACAGACATTTTAATTACTCTTGAATTATTGAAGCATACTCGAAAAACCTTTTTATCAATTATACATGTGTTGTCAGATAAACAAAACCACAACCCCCCTTTCATCACACAGACACTTTCTTACACAGGAAAGGGGGGGCACATTCCATCCTCTCCTCCACACGTCACTCCGTGCCATTTTCACACATATTGAAACTGTCTGCAATATTTCCCACTAGGTCACAGTTTTTACACAGAATCTTTCCTGTATAATATACTATATATAGTGTGGCAAAAACCCGCTACTGCAGAAGCACACGCGAACAACTTCTTCCTTTTTATGTAGTTTTATTGTCAGGATGGTAAATGTTTTGACACCGTACAGATTTCACAGCATTTCTTGGAGACCCTAAACGCTAGCTAGACATAGCTCAGCTCTCTCAAGACCAGCCAGCTTCCCCAGCATTGATCTCCCTGAACAAATGGCACAAACAAGCTTTTATACATGTTACTCCTCCCCCAGCCTTAGCTTGATGGACAGGTGACACACCCACCTTCTCTTTAAAAGAAAACACCCATCAGTGGCTCTGTTTGCACAGCCACACCCTGTCTGTTTGCTGAGAGGAAATCATGTAAGTTAACAAACTTTAAACTACACATATGTTTTTACCTGGTTTAATCTCCACCTAGGTGCATAACTGTGCCAATGTTTTATTCTGTTTGTATACTTTCTCTGCCTCTTGTCAGAAAAATGCCTCCCTTTGTTACAATAGATATAACATGTTTTAGGAATTGCATTAGGATTGCTGGATGAACTAATTTTTCTGTGGATACTTTGCACCCTTTTTCTACTAAAAATGTCAATAAGAATCTGATTGCAACTGTTGCAAGGTCCATGCTGTACATGTGTTTATCCATTGCATCCAATTCTAATTCATATACCAATCTTTCTGCAGATTCATGCTACTGATCTGTTTTTTTTCTAGGTCTACATCTCATATATATTTCAGGTGATTCCTTCTCATATCTCTTGCCAACCTTTGGCAAGCTAACTCCGGGAGATCCCAGGCGGGCGGGGCGCGGTAATTCGCAGCATTTTGGCTCCGCCCTCCACGTAAAAATGCCGGTTTTTAGCAGGGGGTGGAGCCAAAATGATGCAATTCACCGCAAATCGCGTAATTTTGAGAAGCATGTTGCCATATGTGGGATATTTGCCTGCTCGCACGGGAGACCTACCCGAATTTCGGGAGTCTCCCGGACATTCTGGGAGAGTTGGCAAATATGCTCTTAATTTGTCTGGATCCATTTCTCCCTTTTAAATCACTTGTTTGTTCCCTACCCGCCATATAGGGCATGCAATCTATACATGGCACTCTGAGCGGTTCTTATCCGAGGGATAGATATCTGTATCCTTATAGTCAATAACCTTTGACTATATCTAAATCCATTGTCTAAGGAGTCCTGTCAAATTATACTGTGAGATGACAATTTCACTTCTGTCAATATATCAATCCACCTCCTCCATATATCCTTTGTCAGTGGCACAAAATAACAGCAAAGTGATATAAAAATAACAGACTCTATTTGATATGCATCAAATTTAAGTTAAATACTTTATAGAGTCTGATGGGGCATATTCAATTCTCGTCCGTTTTCCTCTGCGTTAAAACTATTACCGTAATAGCTGGATTTCAGCTCGTGGCTCAGGGAGCTGCGAGCTGAAATCCAGCGAGAAAACTACCGTAGTAACGGAGCGCGATATTTTTGGCATTTCCGATGAGAATTGAATATGCCCCCGAGTGTTTTTCCAATTAAACTGTGCATACTGCAAATCATGGAACTGGGTTTGCAATGTACAATCTGCCAGGTAGTTTGTCTCTTGCAATATTTCTTACCACTTTCTGACCAAATCTGTATTTAGTGGCATAAAATGACAGCAAATGAACATATAAATATCTGTACCTATTTTATATGATATTCCTACTGCTATTTCAGGGCCACCAATGTGGTATAAATACCTTTCTGACCGTGAATTCTGTACTAAGATTACACCACAAATGCAATTCTGACCAGTCATAACTAATTTAACTGTCATAGAAATTAACTAGGAGCTGTGCTTTCTTGCTCTTACTCCTATCCAATATGCCAGGACTATTGCAATCAGTATTTCAGGGCAACTGATAACATAGATCCTTCATTACATTCTATTTCTACCCACTTAAATCAGTCTGACATATATGACTAGAAATCATGAGGACAGACAAACATGTAACAGTCCAAAATTCAACTTATTGTTCAGTCATTCACTCAATCATATCTAATACAAGTTTTTACTGGCAATACGGATATTCGCCCCTTTGATAGATTGGCTGATTAGTGATTCAATAACTAATTATCAGTACAATTTGTTGTATATTCCAGTTACTAATCTTTTTTTCGTATAAAAGGCTATTTATTAGTAACATGATTTACAAATGAAGAAAGAAATTTAATAGAAGTCCAGCAACAATAATATATAGACACTGGCATATTGCATTTCGGAGAGCAACATATGACGCCATAGATGATTATGTCCCAGTGGCGCCCTTACATTGTGAAGGTCGCTGTGCGCTGGATGCGAACCATAGTGATGTACTGCATATCTTATTTCAAACAATACGGGGAAGGAGGTGTGTTGGGGGAGGAGAGAAAGAAGTAGTGAAAGATTGTGTGGGGGGGGGGGGAGACAGCGGTTTAGTATGGAGTCTGAACAAAAAATAGATAGAAGAGAAGTGAAAAGGAAGGGTCATGCGAAGAGAGACACAGTAGGAGTGTATAGGTAGTCTAGATTGGAAAGCCAGCCACAGGTTATGATCCAGCTCAGAACCAGAGTAGATGTTTTGTGGAATAATATGGAGGAGCCCTCAGAATGCTGGAGATATGCTCCATCGGATATGTGAGCCATACACAGCTGCAGACCATTTGAAGCATCGGTGTTGAGGGATTCTTCCACGAGGCAGCAATTTGTCAGACACTGATAATTTGCCTAAACAACTTAGGGGCATGGGAGAGTAGGTCTGAGATGGGTAAGAATAGGAGAATGTACTTGGGATCAGAGGGAAGAGGAACACCAAGGATTGTTGATGCAAAGGAAAGGACAGCGGTCCAGACAAGGCAAAGTTTGGGACAGTCCCACTAATATATATATATATATATATATATAAGTCCCAATGTGATCACAGTTCCTCCAACAGGCAGCGCTGACCTGCTGATATCTGGTATGGAGCCTGGAGGGGACATAGTACCACCTGTGTAGTAATTTATTTGTATTTTCCTTGATAGGGACATTGATGAAATAGCGTGCTGTACACTCATAGACATCAGACCAGTGCTCGTGGTTCAATGGTTCCCCCAGATCCACCTTCCACGGTGTCTGGAAATGGTCTTTAACTTCTGCAGTGAGAGGAAGCAGTGCATTGTACAATGTAGGTATGAGGTCTTTCCAGGAGGGTCCGAAAAGACACAGGTTTTCAAACAAAGTGGGTGATCTAGCCGACAATTGGGCTTTAACTGTTTGATGGAAATGCCTGAACTGCAGATATTGATGGAACTGTCCCTTTGAAAATCCTCTATAATTTGCAAGGTCAGAAAACTGCGGTAAAGATGCAAACCTGGTAACACGGTTGAGGAGTAGTATCCCTCCACCTGTCCACTCGGTGAGCATTGGGCGGGAGAGGTATGAAGGCAGGGTTGGACGAGAGTGATCATAATTGGGGGGTGGGAGTGGGGAGAGAGAGGTCATTTTGTTAGTGGGACCAGGTAGAAAGGAAGAGGCCCACCACCAGATGAATGTGAGCAGTGGCCGGGCGTCGTGCAGTAGGCGGCCCCTCTAATAGGTCTGATTCTATGTTGACCCAGACTCTGGTCCCGGATGGTTAGTGCCATTGTACACATTGGGCTAGGCGGGCTGCATAATAATAATTCCGGAGGTTGGGGATGCCTAGACCGCCTGCCAATGGGAGCGTTGGAGTATGCGAGCAGGGACCCTAGGTCGCCCAGTTACTAATCCTTATAATCTGCTCATATTATACACCATTCTGTTTCAGAAAATTATTATTATCACTTTAGAATGTAGAAAAATAACCAAGAGCTGTCTTTTGTAAATGAAGTAGAAAGCTATATATTAGGGATGCTGCCTAAAGGGATCCGCATCATTTTCCTACCACTCAATTTAAAGAATACAGAATATATTCCCCTGGCGCTTCAACACAATATAATGAATAGTGAAAAAAGATGATGTAATGCAGATTTTATAAACCAATAAATCATCAATGTAACTCTGACCAGAGTAAAATAAATATAAACAGATAAAAATATATATATGTACTATTTCTGATAAATATCAAAGAAACGGCAATGTATAAAAATGATGATTCTAAAGTAATGACACTTTCATATTGACCACTAATATAAAATAGTAATGAGGTAGTCCTGCAATACAGTCCAGCACAGCTACATGTCATATGTAGATAACTGTCTTGTAAAGTAATAAGTATAGACTCCAAATAGTGATCTAAATAGGGAGAAAACTCACATTTTATGTGGACTGTTGTTTTCTTTCATCCGGCTGTTCAGGCCGTCCTCATTCTCTAATTTGAGTCAATCCAAACTCTAAAATATTCCGATGTTGTACGTCTACAGGGATATGCATGCACAATCGTTGAGGTTGTAGGTTGTGATTCGGGCAGAGAAGCTTCCATCTATAGGCGGTAAAGTCCCTCCTGATAAGAAAGGATAATACGTTCTCGGTGAAGAGGTGTAGAAGCGGAAGGTACCGCTATCACGATATCCAGCTAGCACATGTACAGCTTTTATCTAGGTTTCCAGTAGTTTCCTTCCTCATTTGCGGCTTGTTACATCCCGTATGATGGGCGAATGTTCCGTACAGCAGCCTCGGGTTCAATGGAGCTGGATAGAGGATTCTGAAGGAGTTCCTATAAGATGGTTATAGATGAATAAAAGTAAGCCAACGCATTTCACCTTGATAGTTAAAGGCATCCTCAGGGATAAATGAACGTCAGTTTTCAATGAACATGATGTATTTAAATATCCCTTCTCTCAGTCTTCGATTGGTTGAAAATAAACTTGGGGAGGAGCAGATCTGAATGAAGTTCCAATTGGTGCTATTGTAACACATGTCACTGTTGCTAAGTAACCACTCTGTAAACATCCTATTATGCTCTACGGAGTGTTATCACAATCTTGTTAATGAAGAGGATAGAAGTTCAATCAGTAAAATAAAATAAACTGAAATAAACTGAACATGTTCTGATTTTCAACACATCGCCCACCTACAATGAGCACCATGTGCATATTTTGCTTCGGGAAAGATGGTGTGTAATATACTATATACTGCTATTCCATTCCGTTGTCCAGATTTAATACGAAAAAAGGGGGAGGGGGATTTCTGTACTTTGATCAAATATCAATCATATAAAAAACTCCCTAGATCGAAGTCCAGCTTTAATCCATTTGGTGCTAAGGATCCCAGATCATAGATCCATTTAGCTTCTTCTCTTGAAATTTTAGTGGTATAATTTCCCCCCCTCCAATTGTGTTTCACTTTCTTAATACCCAGAAATTTGAGAGTTGTGTAATCGCTATTGTGATATTGCACATAATGTGATTTTCTACTTTGTTTTTAATGTTTCTGCAGTGTTCAGCAAGTCTGACCTTTAGACTTCTGGTAGTTCTCCCTATATATTGTTTATTACATGGACAATGTAGGAGATATATAACCCCACAGTGTCACATATAATCTTTTCTTTGATATTAAACCTCTTACCATCCTGGTGAGATATAAACTCAACAATGGGTTTGGTAGTATGAACTTTTGTATTTTTACAAGTGGAACATTTATTATAAAAATAGAAACCTCTCGTATTGTTGTTCATCCAAGTATTGGGGGTATTCATTGTTTGGATGGGTGTGGCACTCCTTACTAAATTATTTTGGAGGTTATGTGACCTCTTAAAGGTGATTTTGGTTTTAGTAGGAATTAAGCCTCCCAATTTTTCATCTTTGAAAAAGTATTGGACAATACTTTGAAATAATGTTGCTGATGTCTTTAGCACATACTATATTGAGTGATAAATCTCACATTTGCCTTTTCTTGTGTATTCTGTAGAGTTTTTTCCTTTGTTTTGAGGAGGATATTCCTATCTGTTTCTCTCGCTGTTCTTATAGCTTCTTTGACAATAAGGGGGTTATAGGTTTTTTCCTCAAACTTGGCACTAAGATCTGCTGCCTGCTCCTCAAAATCCTGAATATGGGTACAGTTCCTACGTAGTCTTTTAAATTGTCCCCCTGGTATGCTCTTAAGCCACTGGGGATGGTTACTGGTTCCTAGAATATGGTTGCTGCACTCCACTTCTTTCATATAAGTCTTTGCTGCCATCTCGGATACTAATTTCCAAATCCAAGAATTCAATCCTCTCTTTACTAATAGAGGTGGAGAATTTTAGATTCAAATCATTGTCATTGATATATCTGAAAAAGGGCAGGAGAGATTCCATATCTCCTTCCCATATGACTATCACGTCGTCTATATATAGACGCCAGAGTATCAAACCTCCCTCATGGGGAGTTTGACGCGAGTTCTCAACAAAGGCCTGAAATTTGCTCCGAATACAGGGGCAAACAAATTTAACACATATATTGACCTGCATAATTTTATTCATAAATGAACTCTCAAAAAATACTTTTTAGTTTAAGGGGGGTATTCAATTGTCGGCGCGATTGCCAAAAATCCCGCGGTCCGCGCACGATTACAGATATTACGGTAATCATGCGCGGAAAAACATGTAATGCGGTAATTTACTCGATGGATTTCAGCCCGCAGCTCCCTGAGCCGCGAGCTGAAATCCAGCTACAAATTACCGTATTCCATGTATTAGTTTTTCCGCTGCGGGATTTTCGGCGATCCCGCCGACATTTGAATATGCCAATAAAGGTCAGACTTGCTGAACACTGCAGAAACATTAAAAACAAAGTAGAAAATCATAGTGTATCTGCACATTATGTGCAATATCACAATAGCGATTACACAACTCTCAAATTTTCTGGGGATTAAGAAAGTGAAACACAATTGGAGGGGGGCAATTATGCCACTAAAATTTCAAGAGAAGAAGCTAAATGGATCTATGATCTGGGATCCTTAGCACCAAATGGATTAAAGCTGGACTTCGATCTTGGGAGTTTTTTATATGATTGATATTTGATCAAAGTACAGAAATCAACCTTAACGATTGTGCATGCACATCCCTGTAGACGTACAACATCGGTATATTTTAGAGCTTGGATGGGCTCGAATTAGAGGATGAAAGAAACTAACAGTCCACATAAACTGTGAGTTTTTTCCCAATTTAGATCACTATTTGAAGTCTATACTTATTACTTATTAAAGTAATTTCATAGTTTTCCAATAAGCATTGTCTATGCGATTTGTGTGGTTCCAAAGCACAAGCAATTTATTTAGCAAAAGCAAAAGTTTAGCAGTTCCATAAATAAGTACAGTACAGCCAATACATGATACATATGCTGCGCCTGCTGCGCTCTGCTGGATCCAGCTAGACAGTCCTTCAGTTCTGAAGACTGTGGTCAGAGTGACTGCCTAGCTGAATCCAGGGAGCAGTATGTATACATTTGGTGTTACAGTAAATACAATACAGGTGACTTGGCAAGTTTCCATAGGTTCAGGCTTCAGGAAGGTCCAGTGTAATGCAGTCCATAGGTCAGTTCAAACAACCCCCTCCAAGTGTGGGGGTCAGCTATCCAAGGGTGGGGGTCAGCTCTAAAGATGATGAATACTAATGTTCCCGCCAATAACTAGTTTAAACTGGTCTATTAGCATTACACAGACAATATAATTCTAATCATTTATTCCCTATCATCGATAACTAGTGCACGCAATGTGCGATCCTTTCGGTGAATGAACCAGACAACTGCGGATAAATAGGGGTTAGAATGATACCAAACATGACATGCTTCCCTTGACCTGAGCTTTAGATATCACTAAAGTGTACATATCACTAAGGGTGTGCACCGGGCACTTTTAGTATTTTGGGTTTTGGGTTCTGATTTGTTTTGCCAAAACACCTGACGAAAGGTTTTGGTTCTGATTTAGGGTTTTGGGTTCTGATTTACTTTTAAAAAAGCATAAAAAGTGCCAAAATCTAGTTTTTTGTTTGTTTTTCACTCCTACGCTATTATTAACCTCAATAACAATCATTTCCACTAATTTCCAGTCTATTCTGAACACCTCACAATATTGTTTTTAGTCCAAAACGTTGCACCGAGGTAGCTTTCTGGACTGCGTAGTGGAGTGGGCCCGGTACCCAATTTGGTACCAGGGCCACAATACCTCCGCCTTCAAATGGTCTCAATTCCACTGCACAGCTGCCTGCTCCTACATCCTCTGCAGCATATACAGGGTGTAGTTCGAGCGTGTCAATACCTCTTGTTTTAGACGATGACAGGTCATTTTGATTAATTTTGGATTTGGCAGCAACAGTCAACGTTTTTTAATATCTGATACGCCTCTATCTGGACTGCGTAGTGGAGTGGCCCCGGTACCCAATTTGGTACCGGGGCCACAATACCTCCTCCAACCATGGTACAGACCACTCATCATTGAGATCCCATCAAGCATGTTAAAGACAGACAGGGTCGAAGTGTTATTTGTTGACTTTGGGAACAAATAAACTGTCCCTGTTGCAAATCTTCGTGCAATGAAGAGTGACTTTTTCATTTAAAGGCTCAAGCTTTCAAGTGTAGTGTTTATAAGTTATATTATACTTTTGGTTTAATTAGTTTAATTTGTTTTAATTTTGTTTTACTTTGTGCTCATGGCAAACGACTGTTGAACGGTCACATAATGCCAAAAAAAGAGTTGCAAGATGGAATTGTCCTTGGGCCCTCCCACCCACCCTGATGTTGTTGATATAGGACATGCACACTTTAACAAACCAATCATTTCAGCGACAGGGCCTACCAAACAACTGTGACAAACTAAACAGGCTCTACTGAGGCAAGATGTCGTCCTCATCCTCATCCCCTGATTCCTCTCCGCCTTCAGTGTGTACTTCCTCCTCCTCACACATTATCAATTCGTCCCCGCTGGACTCCACAACCACAGGTCCCTCTGTACTATCTGGAGGTCAGTGCTGTACTTGATTGAGGAATTGATAATTCATTTTAATGAACATCATTTTTTTAACGTTCTGCGGAAGCAACCTCCTTCGCCGCTCACTGACCAGGTTCCCCGCTGCACTAAAAACTCTTTCCGAGTACACACTGGAGGGGGGACAACTCAGGTAAAATAGAGCCAGTTTGTACAGGGGCTTCCAAACTGCCTTTTTTTCCTTCCAGTAACAATATGGACTGTCTGACATGTTTACTTGGATGCTGTCAGCAAAGTAATCCTCCACCATATTTTCTATTGTGACAGCATCCAATGCAGCGACAGTAGACATGTCTGCAATGGTTGGCAGGTCCTTCAGTCCGGACCAGATGTTGTCTGCATCCCCACTAGCGGGTCTTTTAGGAAAACTGAGTTTTTTCCTCGCAGCCACAGGTGTGGAAGAATATGAAGGTGGAGCTGTTGGCATGTCACGGTCCTCTTCAGAGGACAATTTCCTGACCAGCAGGTCTTTGCACCTCTGTAGACTTGTGTCCGCCGGAAACAGAGACACAACATACGCTTTAAACCGAGGATCGAGCACGGTGGCCAGAATGTATTCCTCTGACTTTAAAAGAGTGACCACCCTCGGATCCTGGCAAAGCGTACGAAGGGCTTCATCCACAAGAGCTACATGCTTGGTGGAATCGCAATGGTTTACCAGCTCCTCCCTCACTTTCTCCAGCTGCTTCTGCAACAGCCTGATCAGGGGAATCACCTGACTCAAGCTGGCAGTGTCGGAACTGACTTCTCGTGTGGAAAGTTCAAACGGCTGCAGAACCTTGCACAACACGGAAATCAGTCTCCATCGCGCTTGACTCAGGCGCATCCCCACTCCTTTTCCTATGTCGTAGGTGGCTGTGTAGGCTTGAATGGCCTTTTGCTGCTCCTCCATCCTCTGCAGCATATAGAGGGTGGAGTCCCAGCGCGTCACAACCTCTTGTTTGAGGTGATGGCAGGGCAGGTTCAGACTTTTTTGATGTTGCTCGAGTCTGCGGTAGGCACTGGCAGAATGCCGAAAGTGTCCAGCAATTTTGCGGGCCACCGCAAGCATCTCCTGCACACCCCTGTCACTCTTGAGGTAATGCTGCACCACCAAATTAACGGTGTGGGCAAAACATGGGACGTGCTGGAAATTGCCCATATGTAATGCCCGCACAATGTTACTGGCGTTGTCTGACATCACAAATCCCCTGGAGAGTCTAAGTGGGGTAAGCCACTCCGAAATTATTTCCCTCAGTTTTTATAAGAGGTTGTCAGCATTGTGCCTCTTACTAAAGCCTGTAATACACAATGTTGCCTGCCTTGGCACGAGCAGCCGTTGTGAAGATGCTGCTACTGATGCAGCTGCTGCTGTTGCTGCGGAAGGCGATGCATCTACCCAGTGGGCTGTCACAGTCATATAGTCCTTAGTTTGCCCTGAACCACTTGTCCACATGTCCGTGGTTAAGTGGACAGTGGGTACAACCGCATTTTTCAGAGCACTGAGGACACTTGTTCTTACTTCTCTGTACATCTTTGGTATCGCCTGCCTAGTGAAGTGGAATCTCGACGGGATTTGGTACCGGGGATACAATACCTCCATCAACTGTCTAAATCCCACTCCACTGATGGCGGACACTGGACGCACATCTAACACCAACATTGCTGTTATTGACGCAGTTATCCGCTTTGCCGTACGATGACTAGTGTCGTACTTGGTGCTCATGGCAAATGATTGTTGGACGGTCAACTGTTTGGTGAAAGATGTAGCGTTCTTGCGACTTCCCCTCTGGGAAGATGACCGACTACCAACAGCAGCAGCGGCAGTAGTAGGCGTACCGCTGCAGGATTCCTCAGATGAATCCCGTATTGAAGAGGACTGTCTGGCTGGTCACATGGCCTGCAGGACTAAATCTGATGGAGATTGTGGAGGAAGTTGACGAGGAGGGTGTTGGTGGTGTGTATCCAACAGGACCAAGGGATTTAGGTGTCCCTGGACTGATGACGGTCCTAGCCCCAGTTCCTGAACTAACCACTGAACTATGAAGGTTATTCAGGTGACGTATAAGGGAGGATGTCCCTAGGTGGCCAAGATCCTTACCACTGCTTATTTGAGCTTTACATAAGCTACATATGGCCAGACATTTGTTATCTGGATTGGGGTAAAAATAACTCCAGACAGAAGAGGTGCATTTCTAGTTCTTCTGACCAGGCATGACGATGGGCTTTTTCATCCCATGGACATCCACTTTTTTCCCCCCTGGTGCCTCATTTAAAATAACCACATCAGCATCCTCCTCATCAAGTTCCTCCACAACGCCAGCTACGTCAATAGCCTCCTTGACACCTTGATTATCCAAATCTGGAGCGACACTGTGGGTCATCCTTCCAGCATATGCAGAGGGTGTGCTGCAAATGGTGGATGGAGTCACCTCTTCCCGTACAGTGATGGGAAGGTCAGGCTTCGCAACCACCAACATCCTTGGACTTGCCTTGGGAATTTGTGATGTCATCTGTTTAGAAGGCAGAGTTGTTTGCTGTGTTGTTGCTGACAGCATAACTCTTTTAAATTTTTTGGAGGGGGGGGGAGGAGGGCTTAGATCCTTGGGTGAAGCTGAACCACTAGTGCTGAACACGGGCCAGGGCCTAAGCCGTTCCTTGCCACTCCGTGTCGTAAAGGGCATATTGGCAAGTTTACGTTTCTCCTCAGATGTTTTCAATTTTCTTTTTTTACTAATTGTAGTGAACTTTTGCTTTTTGGATTTTCCATGCCCTCTACAAGGAGATTGGGCATCGGCCTTGGCAGACGACGTTGATGGCATTTCATCGTCTATGTCATGACTAGTGGCAGCAGCTTCAGCATTAGGAGGAAGTCGGTCTTGGTCTTTCCCTACTTCATCCCCCAAATTTTGGTACTCCATTATATGCAGCACACGTTGTATTACAGTACTATTTTTTAAATACTGCAAGAACAGTGAACAATTTTTAATAGATTTCAGTATTAATGTTAATGGACTGCAATAATTTTTTTTAGACTTTTTAGAATATTTTTTTATATTTTTTTAAAAGGATTTTTGTCGAATTATAATTTTTTGGGAAGATTTTTTAATACTTTTAAAATAAAGATGCACTTAGCAAAACAAAGCACAGGACAAAATGCACCGCTGGACTCAGCAAGGACAGAGCACTGGACTGATGCACCACTGGACTCAGCAAGGACAGAGCACTGGACTGATGCACCACTGGACTCAGCAAGGTCAGAGCACTGGACTGATGCACCACTGGACTCAGCAAGGACAGAGCACTGGACTGATGCACCACTGGACTCAGCAAGGACAGAGCACTGGATTGATGCACCACTGGACTCAGCAAGGACTATTTTGATTTTTTTTTATATATTAATTTATAAGGATTTTGGTAGAATTTTTCTTTTTTTTTCTTTTTATGGAAGTATTTTTAATACTTTTGAAAGAAATATGCACTTTGCAGAACAAAGCACAGGACAAAATGCACCGCTGGACTCAGCAAGGACAGAGCACTGGACTGATGCACCACTGGACTCAGCAAGGACAGAGCACTGGACTGATGCACCACTGGACTCAGCAAGGACAGAGCACTGGACTGATGCACCACTGGACTCAGCAAGGATGGAGCACTGGACTGATGCACCACTGGACTCAGCAAGGACAGAGCACTGGACTGATGCACCACTGGACTCAGCAAGGACAGAGCACTGGACTGATGCACCACTGGACTCAGCAAGGACAGAGCACTGGACTGATGCACCACTGGACTCAGCAAGGACAGAGCACTGGACTGATGCACCACTGGACTCAGCAAGGACACAGCACTGGACTGATGCACCACTGGACTCAGCAAGGACAGAGCACTGGACTGATGCACCACTGGACTCAGCAAGGACAGAGCACTGGACTGATGCACCACTGGACTCAGCAAGGACACAGCACTGGACTGATGCACCACTGGACTCAGCAAGGACAGAGCACTGGACTGATGCACCACTGGACTCAGCAAGGACAGAGCACTGGACTGATGCACCACTGGACTCAGCAAGGACGGAGCACTGGACTGATGCACCACTGGACTCAGCAAGGACGGAGCACTGGACTGATGCACCACTGGACTCAGCAAGGACAGAGCACTGGACTGATGCACCACTGGACTCAGCAAGGACAGAGCACTGGACTGATGCACCACTGGACTCAGCAAAGACAGAGCACTGGACTGATGCACCACTGGACTCAGCAAGGACACAGCACTGGACTGATGCACCACTGGACTCAGCAAGGACAGAGCACTGGACTGATGCACCACTGGACTCAGCAAGGACAGAGCACTGGACTGATGCACCACTGGACTCAGCAAGGACAGAGCACTGGACTGATGCACCACTGGACTCAGCAAGGACAGAGCACTGGACTGATGCACCACTGGACTCAGCAAGGTCAGAGCACTGGACTGATGCACCACTGGACTCAGCAAGGACAGAGCACAGCACAGCACGAGAAATAGCAGGACAGAGGACCACCTAACACACCCTCCCTCTTCCCTGATCAATGCCCGAGTGAAGATGGTGCGGCAAGCGGGGAATTTAAAGGTTCAGAGTATCGCGAGATCCGACAGTGGGATTATGACTCAGAGCCTCGTTTTAAGTTTCGTAATCGGCGGGAATACCCGGACAGTGCTCGGATCTGACTCGGATCCGCAATGTTCGGGGGGGCTCGGATTCCAGGAATCAGAGTGCGCTCATCCACCTTATAATATATAACTATAAACCAAATAACATCTGCTCATAAACGACTGTGGAGTCGAACCATTATAAATATGAAATATATATATAAGTGAATATGTAAGTGCGAGTGTATGCGTGTGTGACTTATCGTGCAATTGCGCCATGACACGTAACACGTGGCGTACTGATCGCAATCACACGGTAAAACACTATTAATCAATATACTTTATTTCATCCAATTATACGACTTTATGGGACCGTTATCTACGTATGACATGTAGCTCTGCTGTATTGCAGGACTACCTCATTTTATACTAGCGGTCAATATGAAAGTGTCATTACTTTAGAATAATCATTTTTATTTTATTTATCAGAAATAGTACATATATATTTTTATCTGTTTATATTTGTTATTTTACTCTGGACAGATTTACATTGATGAGTTTATGTGTTTATAAAATCTGCATTACATCATCTTTTTCACTATTCATTATATTGTGGTGAAGTGCCAGGGGAATATATTCTGTATTTATTATCACTTTACATTAGGAAATCAGAGCACTGTGTGATGTCTGAACATTAGATACAGTAAGAACATAAGACATTAGTTAACAAATGTTTCATTCTGGGACTGTCTCAGCTGAGCTAAATAATCTGAATGTTTATAAGTAATGATCTCAGGATATGAAAAGTATAATAAATACTGCTCAATATGATCCCAGAGATATCATTATATATGTGTCATGTGTCTGTCCTGTGTGTGTGTGTGTCCTGTATATGTGTCATGTGTGTCTGAGAGTCCTGTATGTAGATGACAGTATATATGTGTGTGTCTGTGTAGATGACATTATATGTGTCATGTGTCTGTCCTGTGTATGTGTCTATGTGTAGATGACAGTATATATGTGTCAGTGTGTAGATGACAGTATATATGTGTCT